>SNQJ01S0077768.1:7595-35740 GCA_010110895.2 Picea sitchensis | reverse complement strand
CATCATCTAACTCATTATTACAATTTTTACATCATGCCATGTTTAGACTTTAGCAATTAAAATTGTTGTTATAGACTGACTGACACTCTAGGTGGACTAACCCATGGCTAAAGTTGTCCGACCGAGCTGAAACTTGGTCCAAGAATGTAGGAAGTGCTATTCTATTTCTTTTGAGCACAAATACCCCTATCAAAAGTCCAAGGATCCAATTTTAATAATTATTGCTCAAAAATAATTAATTAATTAAATAATTAAACCTCCAAACTTAGGGAAATTTAATTAAAAATTAATTAATTAAAAAAAACTAACCTAGATTCGATGGAATTCCACAAAACTTTCTAAGATGTCTTGCATGGTCATTTATAATGAATTCCCTATATAGTTACCAAAACATAAGCCCACTAGAACGTCGTTCACCACTTTGGAGGGCATATGTAAAGTGTGAGGGAAAAACTCAAGGAAAATCATTAAGGCTAGAAGGCCCAATGATAACCTGAGGATAAAAAACCCTCAGTGAAAGGAACTCTCCCAGTGAATCGATGCCAAGGTAACTGACCTAGACATGACTCATGCAGACCTATTACATTATTAACCCACGTAGTGGTGCAGAAATTCCAAGTACAAAAACAAGTGCTGGGCCAAACACAGCCCTGTAGAACCGAAGTCTTCGACAATCATGGTATTTGACGATGCATCTCTTCATGGCACATGAGTTTACCACCGGTGCTAAATGGGAGGTCAACAGGTTGTTGAGGAGGTTAGACTATCAGGTAAAGTCCTTGGGAACACTAACTCTACATTCATTTCCCTCATTCCTAAGAAGGACTGTCCAGAGAGCTTTGAGGGCTTTAGGCCTATTTCCCTTTGTAAATGTGTATATAAAATTATCTCCAAAGTAATTTCAATGCATTTAATCCTTTGTTGTCTAGATTCACATCTCTGGAACAATTTGGGTTTCTTGAGGAGAGAATGATTCACGAAGCTATTGGACTGGCTCAAGAAGGTCTTCACTTTATCAAAAATTCACATTGTCCTGCCACAGTCATAAAATTAGACATGTCAAAGGACTACGACCGAGTCTCTTGGTTATATGTAATATTTATTTTGATACATTTATGGTTATCTCTTCCCTTGGTGAAGATGATCATGGGATGTTTGGCCTCTCCCTATTTTTTAGTATTGATCAATGGGTCGACTTCTTTTTTTTTAAGTCCTCAAGAGGGCTCAAACAAGGCCTCCCCCTGTCTCCATATCTCTTCTTATTGGTAGAGGAGGGTATTAACAGGGCCATTCATGAACCTAACACCTGACCATTAATTTTGAGCAAAACACATTTACTGAATAATAGTATAGCTAGGTTATTAATGATAAATTCAGCAAAAGCATAAAATTAAAACCGATTACATTGCACAAGATAATTCTAGGTTAATCACCCCTGGAAAAACCCCGAAGGGAAAACCATATCTAAGTTTGATTTTATTAGATAAAATCTCGGGCTCTCGTCTTAGGATAATGGTCCATCAGAAGAATACTATAGTATTCCAGATATAAATCAATATGCAGAACATAAATAATTAGCTAGAAATTGCAGAGAAACAATGATATAGTCATAGTGATACCATAATAATTCCAGAATAATACCAGAATAACACCAAAAAGAGAACTTTGATTATTGAGAGAAACGTTTACTTGCCTCTTAGAGGGGGAAACCTCCACCAGAGTAGAGCTCTATTACAATAATATCCAAGACAAAAAAATGCATACCCTATATTCCTATTTATACTAAATCTATCTATCCAAAAGAACAATCTAGAGGACGATCCTTCTAGAAGCGGAAGATTCTATTAGGTCTTCTTACATTTGACTTATTCCTCATTATTGCTAGGCCTTATTAATATTGACCTTTATTACATGGAAATATATTATTCTACCCACTTGAGGGGTTAGGTAGGTTAGGTCTCTAACATGCCCTCCCCCTTAGAATCAACCTTGTCCTTAAGGCTTGAGATGAAAAAATTGTTGCAGAATGTTAGCGGGCTCCCAGGTGGAATCTATTAGAGTTGTATCTTTCCACTGAACTAACACTTCCTTGATGGTATGCTGATGAAGACGACGCTCTCATTGGTCCAAAACGGCTTGTGACTGCAACCAGATGGATCCTTCTTCATCCAACTCGGGAAGGTTGGTTTGAGTTTGGCACTTAGTTCCAATCACCTTCTTTAAGCAAGAGACATGAAAAGAAAGATGGAGCTTAGAATGATTGGGTAAAGCTAATTGATAGGCCACCTGTCCAACACACTTGAGAACTATATAAGGACCATAAAATTTGGGTGCCAGTTTTTTACTACGTTCGGCATTGAGTGAAGTTTTTTTAGCATTGAGTGAAGGTTGCAGCCGAAGAAATACCTGGTCTCCTTCAACAAATTGTCGTTCTGAGCGATTCTTTGATTCTGAGCCATGACCAAATTCTCTTTGAGGGTATGGAGAATAGCCTCACGAACTGTAAGTGTTTGGTCAACCGCCTGGACCTTTGATACAACTGGCATGTAGGAGAGAAATGAAGGTGGATTTTGGTCATATACTGCTTCAAAAGGAGTCATGTGAGTAGTTGTATGGTAACCATTAAGCCCATTCATTTTGTCTTTCAGAGGCAAAAGACCTCAGATAAGTCTCCAAACACTTATTGACGACTTCAGTTTGACCATTAGTCTGGGGGTGATAGGCGGTGCTGAGATGCAATTGGGTGCCCTGGAGTCTCAACAGTTCTTGCCAAAAATTGATAGTGAAAGTTGGATCTCGATCATAAACAATAGAATGAGTCATGCCATGAAGCTTGAAGATATGATCCATGAAAATTTGAGCCACGGTTGATGTGGTAAATGGGTGTTGAAGAGCACAGAAATGATCATACTTGGAAAGATGATCCACAACCACCATGATGACGGACTTATTTCCTGATTTAGGTAATCCCACAATAAAATCCATAGAGATGCCCCTCCAAATAGTGGGTGGAATCGGAAGCGGTTGGAGTGTGTTAGGAGGTTTGACGGTTTTGTCTTTGTTGCATTGAAAAACATCACATTCTGCTACAAAAGTGTGAACGTCCTTTTTCATACCATCCCAGAAAAAAGAACTTTTGACCCAATCATAGGTTTTGGTAAACCCTGAATGCCCAGCTGTGGGAGTAGCATGAAGCTCAGAAAGCATTGTGGATTTAAGTTGTGACTGTTTACTTAAATACAAACGTCCTTTGTAGCGAAGTTCATCATTGTGCCAAGAGTACCCTAGGGAAACTAGAGAGTTGGCTTTCAATCATTGGATCATATGTAATATTTTAGGATCTTGTAGTCATTCTTGGCGCACATCTTGGAGACAATCTAGTACAATGAAGGAGAGGGAAAAAAGGGACCCTTCATCTTCATATTTTCGAGAAAGAGCGTCAACAACCACATTTTCTTTTCCTTTCTTGTAAATGATCTCATAATCATAACCAAAGAGCTTAGTTACCCATTTTTGTTTCTCTGAGAGGAAGGTCATTGCTCCAAAAAATACTTGAGTCTTTGATGATCTGTCTTAATTTGGAAGTATTGCCCCTGTTAATACTCTGTAAATTTTGTCTGGCTGATAGAGAAACGACAGAGGTAACTGTTTCAACCTACTTTAGAGCTGAGGCACTAGCCTTCTCAACTCAGAGAGGGCTCTCTTGTGTCACTTAACATTTCTTTGGCAATCGATGGCTAGATTTGGTTTTCTTTGGGGGTTTTTATAAAATTATGTTGACAAAGAAAGGGAGGAACACTCAGGGCTATGGGGTCAAAGTAAATAAAACAATGACAGACCATTTGAACTATCCAAAGGAGAAAGGCTAAATGAGGCAATGATTCTGATTTGTAAACTATATTTAAGCAGGGTGTGAGAGGAAAGAGAAGACAAATAACTGCATCAGAGCATTACTAAAAATGAATTTTGAATAAGTTAAGAAGAAATATACACAGTTTAAATCGCTTAAGTCGAGAGCATCATAAGTTGAATTCCGGACCTTTGAATTTCCAATTTAAACAGAAGAAAGATGGTATAATGAGAATTTAAAGACACAATAAATACATACTATGAGAGAAAACAGAACTCATATCACAGCCATTAAAATCTTTTCATAAAAAGTCCAAACGCTTCTTCATTATATATTCAATTTAGCTCCAGGAACTTACAATGTCATCCTGCGACGAGGGCAGGTCCCCCTTTGATCCATCTTTCATTTATCTTTGGAATAATATATATAGATAAGTTACATCCAAGATTAAAACTAATCAACTTCCCCACAGGTCTAAAAATAGACATCAGTTACAAAAAAGAGTAACGCACAACAATTGTACCCCTATTTTATGGGGAGCGTTATAAACAAAACCGACACATTTGAGATCTTCGCTTTGAATGCCACATGTCTATATCATTACAAAATTTTCTGAAACATACTAAATTTAGCTTGAAAACTATTTCATATTAGTAATTTCTTCTTTCAAAGTGTCAAGCCAAGTGGGCTGGTTTTCTCCACCACTTTCAACTGCCTCAGCTTTTACCTCTCTCTTTTGAAGTTTTATCTTCTTCCTCTTTACAGCTCGTGTGTGGCTCTCATTTGTGTATCTGTTGATGATTAAATCCTTCATGGCAAGATTTAATCTGACCTCCTTATCTGCTCCTGGTTCTTCTACAGACTTTGTATGAAATTTCGTGGCTAATATTCGTGCAACCAGCCTCTCTTTGTTTTTTAATGATGAATTTGTCATATTCGTTGAAAATCCTGGTTCACTAGGGGCCACTTGGTCTGCTTTGTCCATTTTTCCCGGTTTTGTAGAAAACATGAGCTTATCTCCCTTAATTGTACAGAAATTAGGAAGTTGATCCGGTTTGTAATTACCTCGTTTACGAATGAAGTGTCGATTTCCCAAAATAGAGTAATGTCATCCATATTTTAAGAGACAATAGTCATTGAGTTTTAATCATGAATCACTGACAAAGTACTTGCAGGTACAATGGTTTGTCACGCTTGGCCAATCTATTACGAATGATGAGCCTTCGAATCAATCAACTAGCGGCGCTCACCTGGCATCACATGGACGAAAAGTACTAGAACAAGTAGCACAAAATGATTTGACTGGTCGTCCCTTTCCCCATGCTCTCCTTGGATTTGGCATATATCAAATGGTTTTCTGACAAGTGACATTGGGGTATACTTGGGTGGTTTTAGGATTACCCGCTCTTCCACCTGATATGTGTCTGGTGGCGCCACGTACCTTCGGAACAAAACCGCAGTATTCTTATCGGCCCACCTCTCGGATGTTAACCGATGCACTATTTCCCTGCCCGATGTCTCCTTCGACCATTGATTTGGCAAAGCTAATGATCACGATCTGTCGGGCCCCATCTACTTCACCTTTCTGCTATATTTAGCCATGTCTGTCGGATGTGGCTTCGTCCGCCAGTCTGTCGCTCCTCCATACTAACTTAGCCTCCTGCTAAGTTCCGAGGTTGGGTGTCCAAAAGAAAAATTTACAGTGATAACATAGGCTCCAACTGGGGATTCTATCCTCCCTGCGAGGTAGCAAAGAACAATAGACCCTGTGCCTCATCCATGGGCTTCTCTTAACGGGTGTGTGCATGCTCTGACCTGGAGATTGAACACTGGATATACTACTAAAATCTAACTAAATACTTTACTAGGAAATGCTAAATTTGAAAAATGCTTGATTATCAACCTTATTCACACCTACCTACCCTATCTGTTGAAACGAAATGCCAATCAATTGAAATGAAAATGCCAATGCAGCCATGCCATAATTTTATCTATGGCTCGTTTGATTTGCACGTGCTTGTTCCAAATCTTGTTTATCAACAACTCATTTGAGAAGTTACACATGGATTTGACTCTTAGAATCACAAAAATATTAGTGTTGTTCATCGTCTCTAGCAAAACTGCAAAGGGATCTTCCAACACGTGTAAAATGATAAACATGTATCATTTTTTCCACAACATCCTTGTTTTATCAACAACCGTTTGAGTCAAAAAACAATGTTGACTGAAATGAAACCTCTAATAGAGGACAACCTATATCCAATTCAGATGTTGCTTTGTCATTATCTTCGCTTCTAATATTACAACCCATCATGAGCTGCCAATTCCGATTGTAAAGTTTCTCCATATAGCATGCCATAGGGTCACAAAACACATGAGGGGATTTTTCTTTTTGAGGAGTTAAAACAAAAGGACAGGCATCTTCCACAAGTATATGTCATTCTTGCATTACTTCTCCAATCCTGAGAGTATTTTCAAATGAAATGGCAACAATAGGTTGATCTACGTTTCCATGTATCTCAACAAAAACATTCATACATTCTTGAACATTTTCAAATATGACATCCTTATTATGTGTACCAAGGTCGTCTTCTTGTTTATCAAGCGATTTTGGTTTGGTTTTATCAACCTTCTGAAAATTTGCTTGAGGACTGTAGTTTTGACTTCTCAATGAATGAAGTGGGATCAGTTCCTGTTCATAATCTTCTTGTAGATGTGGAAAACCAATAGCAAGAAGTATTTCACGTTCTAGGGTGCACACAAATGCATTTTCAAAGTCTTGATTTGAAGAGGAATCAAATAGAACAACTTCCTCCTCATTATGCCTTTGTATTTCTAATTGAACATTAGTATACCCTGTTTTGTTTCTTTCACGAAATTTTATAGCAGTAGTTTGTTCAATGCATGC
The DNA here is from genome assembly GCA_010110895.2 of Picea sitchensis. Classification (NCBI taxonomy): domain Eukaryota; kingdom Viridiplantae; phylum Streptophyta; class Pinopsida; order Pinales; family Pinaceae; genus Picea; species Picea sitchensis. The sequence goes on along the minus strand of SNQJ01S0077768.1, from coordinate 28,982 downwards.
AGTCTTCAGAGATGCGACTTCAAAATCCTCTTCCATGTCTAGGCCACTTAGAAATTTAACAATCACATCATTCATAGGGGAAGAAAGACAACTTTGAAACACTTTGTCTTGCTGGAAATCTTATTGAATCTCTTTATCAGGTTCAGGAGCAAGAGGGTGACCCTTGACAAACATCCCTTGATCAAATTTCCCCTTATGCTCATGATTTTCTTTTAACCATTCAAAGGAAGAGAAACATAATGGGAGATGTTCTTCATTTTCAAGTCCACTGCTCTCTTTAAATTTAACTTTATACCTGGAGGGTTTCTAATTTGAAACAGTATTTCTATTTATCTTGAGCACTTTGAAAGAATAAAAACTCAACGACAAGGTTCTTATTTATGAATTAGGCATCTCTCTATTTCCTTTATTTCTTTCATATGCACCTTTTTCCATTTCTTTGAATTGTTGAACATGCTCATTTCTAGACTCATCTTCGACCAATAGATGCAATTCCTTGTCAATTTTCTCCAGCGAATCGGTGTGATTTGGCATCAACACACATTCCTTTGTCTCAATGATTATTTTAGAATTCTTTTTCAACAAATTAAATGAAGCGAAGCCTAGAGGTAAAGAATTTCCCTCAGTTGTTTCAATACTTTCTTCTTTGTAACTGTGATATGTACGTTGATGGCTCACATTACATTGTTGAAAAGGGACATTCTCTGATAGGGAACATGCAGCTAGTTGTTCTAGGAAGTCCACATCATAATCCTCATCATATTCATCATATATAGGAAAATCAACAACATCTACAATGTCATCCAGCAAGAAAAAGCTTGGAACATTAACTTGTTCTTCAACATACTGATTTGCAAACTCATCTTCTTGATTGCCCATAAATGAATACATAAAATAATCAACATCATGATTATCATGGGATGGATCAGAAACTGAATTAGTACCTCCTCTTTCAATAAGTGGAATATAACCTTTTGCAAAGTTATTGGTATTGAGACCTTCGGGAGGATTTATGATATTATTAACTCTCTGCTCAATATTCCAATCAACTATTTTTTGTTCATATCCAATGTCATGTTTTTTAGCATCCAACTCCTCATTTGGGATCTGTTTACATGCTTGGATATTGTGTTGAATATTGTTGTTGCAAGAGTTAACTCTAGGCTGTAATAGAGCCAAGCCTTAGCACATTTTTAAAAGAAAAATTTATTTGTTGTTCGGAACTTGACTTGAGTTGTAGCAAGCCAATCCCTGAAAATTGATTTTGAGTGTACTTCTGACCTAATACACTCAGAGAGATTTCTCTCAACGGCCAAGGGCTCTTTACTCAGGAATGTTCAATAATCACAGTAAGAAGGCCAGATTTCTTATCAGAGAAGATTTTTAATAAGGTTGGGGATTGCATGGATTTTGAAAAGACCTATTGGGCGATGGAGTCAAGTGAAAAACAAAGAAAAGAGATCATAGCGGTGATCGTATTACTTGTGGAAAATGAAGAAAAGTAGGTCTATCTTTCAGCTATAAATAATCATGATATAATAGCAGAAAAAGAAAAGGAAAAGGCCATCACAGTGAAAGCATCTATCAAGGATGAATTTCCACTACAACTTTAGAGGAAAAAACTCAAGGCTGATAACTAGATGCAAAGCACTTATCTGGACTGAATTCTGACCAGTCACCATCGAAACAGAACACTTATCAACTGTGTGTAAGGAGCATGTAAAATGAATTCCAAACAGATTTTAACTCAGTCGATAAAGGAACATATAGATAATATGACAAAAAAGAGAACATAGTGAAAGAATTGACTGTGATGAATCTCACAATATCAAGTAAACATGTCACTCTGTATAACTCCATTCTGGCTTTCAAAATAACTCTGCGTTCAAAAGGAGCTCTCTCCAAAAGAGGTTTCCCCACAGGCTCCCCCCCCCCCTATTACAATGAATGAACCTCTATATAAATTCCCTCTCTCAAGGAGGTTGAATCCGCGTCATAGGATAGCTAACTGAAAATGAACTAACTTCAACCGTCTTTAACTAATCATAACAGTAATCCAAACTAATTTAAAAGCACAAACAAAATCCTAATTTCTGAACTATTTATAACAGTATATGTATTTGATCCGCCTCCATGCGCAAAAAGCTCTGAAGTTGTCGGGAGTTCATAATAAATAACCGGATCAATATTAGGAATATCAAGACCACGAACAGCTACATTAGTAGCAATTAGCACGTTAAAGCGTCCCTTCATGAAATATAGCAAGAGTCTTCTCTCGTTGATTCAGTGAAATATCACCATGCAGAAATTCATAGGTAAGGACCCAACCCAGTGCCATTGACAGACTATCAGCATCTCGCTTTAAAACGATACATTTAATTATTTCCTAGAAAGCCTCTGCACCCAGACAGGCATTGCAGCAGAAACAACATACTCTGACGCTTCTATTCGAGGTAAAATGGACTCAATTCCTATTGAGGTTTTCACTACCATCTAATGTAATCTTTGGCATTGCTTGATTACAGCTAACATTACACGTTTCCACTGTTCAACCCGATTTCCATTGATCAATGTTGATCTCTCTGTCAGCAACGGTGTGACACTACTTGCTCCCAGCTCTGTGCATTTTTCTATAAGCCAATCAACTCGACCTCCTTTCAAAGTACTAAAAGCAACGAATACATGCCATTGTACGCCAGTTGGAGTAAGCAAAAGAGGCTCCTCTAAAGCAACAATGTCTGCACTAGATCATTCCACTCTCAACACGACTCCTTCAACTAATCCTCCCCTTGCATTAAAGAGCTCTATCTTGAACACCTAAGCGCAATGCTTTTGTCATGTGCCAAAACTCATCACCCTCTATGCGCACAATTTTGTCCCGTCGACGCAAAGATGGAACCATGAATTCAGATTTTCGACCTTTCGGAGGAAGAAGCGTAATGTCAAAATGATGGTCAAAATCCCGAAATGGCGAGATTGGTGATTTTCATGCATGCGACATGTGTTGGTGTTTTATTTGTTGTTTTCACTCAGGAGGTTTCTCTCTAGCCGGTCCACGTTCATCTGCTTCTTCCTTCCTGCTGGATTTACAGATAGGACGTGGAGGAACGGAAAGCCCATAATACAGAAGGAAGTCATGCTGAAATGCAGCAGCTGCTAGAAAGATATGCAAGTACACTTGGGTTTTCCTTTGATGAAGCATTGGGAATCGATACAAACCGAAGCCATTGATCGATACAAAACGCGTGGAACATGTGACCGCAATCGGGCATCACTCTCACCTCCTCCGATTCCCTGTAATCGCTCAGGCAAATTGAACAACAAGTCTTGTCCTCCACTTCTAAATCCTCTTCTTCCACATATTTTGATGATCGAACATCGTTTCGCGAGTATAGCATCTTCGGATATGAATCCAACGTTGCCTCATCGATTCCTCTCGTACCGCGCTCAGTATAATCATGGCTGCAACTGCTAATAGCATCAGCAAATATAGACTGAGGATTAGCAGTTTCAATACTGTCGGGGGATCCATTGATGTTCATTCGCCTGATATCAAACAAATGACCGTGGATATCCAACTTCTAGTTGAGTCCACGCTTGGTAATTGCAACCAGATGCCCCATTTATTCGTAAAGCCCTGCGACTATCTCCGAGTAATTCTGGGGCCAACTGCTACCATAAATTAAGATAAATATAACGATAAAGTGGAAGAAACAAACCCGTATTATCTTTGAGTAGTTGTCTATATGTAATTTTTGCTGGTTTGTAATGAAGATTTCTACGTGATTGGCGTCACCTGAATGGTGAAAGAAATATTTCACCAACAGATACGCATGAACCTCTTGGCATCATGAGAAATGGTATTATATAGACGAAGATAATGAACAAGCGGAGACAATCCATTGGAGGAACCTTGGAGGGAGAGTATGAGACAGCGTGTTGCCACAACATCCTAACACCTCCTTTGACAATATAGGGCTGGTAAAGTCTTCGCACATATGTTTCAACAACACGCCTTTCAAGTGTATGATCACTGTGGTCAAACAAAGCGATAAGTGCATCTTCAACAGCTAACGGTGTGTTTACCAAATCCTCCACCATTTTTTCTTCGAGGTGTATAATTTGGTTCTCCTTAAGGATCTTTTCAATTGCAGAGGATTTCTCTCTTTCGACCGAGATGGACTTCATATTATCAGCCTCTGGAGAGAACAAACCTCCAACTAGAATATCTTTGTCAGAACTGGAAGGAGAATTTTCAATCGGCAATTCTTTGGCTAGGCTGAATGGCAACTATTCATCAATCAATTTTTTACCCGAGCTAGATGGTGAGTTTTCAACTGAGAAATCTTTAGTCGCATTTGACAGTAATCCTGAGATGCGCAGCAATTCTTTAACTGATATGGAATCAGGTTCTCCATTGGGCAGAGATGAAGGACTTTCCATGACTGGAGGTGTGTATGAAGATGAACCTGAAAAAAGCGTTTCCAATCGATTCTCCTGCAGATAGTCTGGGCGAAAGTGCCTAAGTAATATCGGAAATTTTCAATATCTGTTACAACATAGGCTCCATCTAGGGATGGTACTTTCCTGTAACGTGCCAAGAATAGTAGACTAGGTGCCTGCATCAATAAAGTGACCTGCAAAAATTATGAACCTCATCACGTAGCACCTTGCAACGATCCGAGCAGTGGAGGAATTCAACATTTGAGACCAGTGGAGTCGCCAACGAAAACATGTAGAGTCTACGAACCAAGGAGTCGCCAGGTGAACAATCACAACCAATCAAACGTCTATCCCATGTTCAACATCAGGAGATAGTTCGAACCTTTGTCGTATCCTAGGGAAGATAACTTCGTCCTCCGTCCCTGGCAATGGCGCCAAAAAATGTTGTTGCAAGAGTTGACTCTAGGCTGTAATAGAGCCAAGCCTTAGCACATTTTTAAGAGAAAAATTTATTTGTTTTTTGGAACTTGACTTGAGTTGCAGCAAGCCAATCCCTGAAAATTGATTTTGAGTGTACTTCTGACCTAATACACTCAGAGAGAGTTCTCTCAACGGCCAAGGGCTCTTTACTCAGGAATGTTCAAAAATCACAGTAAGAAGGCCAAATTTCTTATCAGAGAAGATTTTTAATAAGGTTGGGGGTTGCATGGATTTTGAAAGACCTATTGGGCAATGGAGTCAAGTGAAAACCAAATAAAAGAGATCATAGCGGTGACCGTATTACTTGCGGAAAATGAGGCAAAGTAAGTCTATCTTTCAGCTATAAATAATCATGATATAATAGTAGAAAAATAAAAGGAAAAGGCCATCACAGTGAAAGCATCTATCAAGGATGAATTTCCACTACAACTTTAGAGGAAAAAACTGAAGGTTGATAACTAGATGCAGAGCACTTATCTGGAGTGAATTATGACCAGTCACCATCGAAACATAACACGTATCAATTGTGTGTAAGGAGCATGTAAAATGAATTCCAAACAAATTTTAACTCAATCGATAAAGGAACAGATAGATAATATGACAAAAAAGAGAACATAGTGAAAGAATTGACCATGATGAATCTCACAATATCAAGTAAACATGTCACTCTGTATAACTCCATTTCGGCTTTCAAAATAACTCTGCGTTCAAAAGGAGCTCTCTCCAAAAGAGGTTTCCCCCCATGCTCCCCCCCTATTACAATGAATGAACCTCTATATAAATTCCCTCTCTCAATGAGGTTGAATCCGCGTCATAGGATAGCTAACTGAAAATGAACTAACTTCAACCATCTTTAACTAATCATAACAGTAATCCAAACTAATTTAAAAGCACAAACAAAATCCTAATTTTTGAACTGTTTATAACATTATATGTATTTGATCCGTCTCCATGTGCAAAAATCTCTGAAGTTGTCGGGAGTTCATAATGAATAATTGGATCAATATTAGGAATATCAAGACCACGGACAGCTACATTAGTAGCAATTAGCGCGTTAAAGCGTCCCTTCGTGAAAGCCAGCAAGAGTCTTCTCTCTTTGATTCAGTGAAATATCACCATGCAGAAATTCATAGGTAAGGACCCGACCCAGTGCCATTGACAGACTATCAGCATCTCGCTTTAAAATGATACATTTAATTATTTCCTAGAAAGCCTCTGCACCCAAACAGGCATTGCAGCAGAAACAACATACTCTGACATTTCTATTCGAGGTAAAATGGACTCAATTCCTGTTGAGGTTTTCACTACCATCTGATGTAATCTTTGGCATTGCTTGATTGCAGCTAACATTACACGTTTCCACCGTTCAACCCGATTTCCATTGATCAATGTTGATCTCTCTATTAGCAACAGTGTGACACTACTTGCTCCCAACTCCATGCATTTTTCTATAAGCCAATCAGCTCGACCTCCTTTCAAAGTACCAAAAGCAGCGAATATATGCCATTGTACGCCATTTGGAGTAAGCAAAAGTGGCTCCTCTAAAGCAACAATGTTTGTACTAGATCGTTCCACTCTCAACACGACTCCTTCAACTAATCCTCCCCTTGCATTAAAGAGCTCTATCTTGAACACCTAAGCACAATGCTTTTGTCATGTGCCAAAACTCATCACCCTCTATGCGCACAATTTTGTCCCATCGGCGCAAAGATGGAACCATGAATTCAACTTTTCGGACTTTCGGAGGAAGAAGCGTAATGTCAAAGCGATGGTCAAAATCCCGAAATGGCGAGATTGATGCTTTTCGTGCATGTGGCATGTGTTGGTGTTTTATTTGTTGTTTGCACTCAGGAGGTTGCTCTCTAGCCGGTCCATGTTTATCTGCTTCTTCCTTCCTGCTGGATTTACAGATAGGACGCGGAGGAACGGAAAGCCCATAATACAGAAGGAAGTCATGCTGAAATGCAGCAGCTGCTAGAAAGATATGCAAGTACACTTGGGTTTTCCTTTGATGAAGCATTGGGAATCGATACAAACCGAAGCCATTGATCTATACAAACCGCGTGGAACATGTGACCGCAATCGGGCATCACTCTCACCTCCTCCGATTCCCTGTAATCGCTCAGGCAAATTGAACAGCAAGTCTTGTCCTCCACTTCTAAATCCTCTTCTTCCACATATTTTGATGATCGAACACCGTTTCGCGAGTATAGCATCTTCGGATATGAATCCAACGTCACCTCATCGATTCCTCTCGTACCGCGCTCAGTATAATCATGGTTGCAACTGCTAATAGCATCAGCAAATATAGACTGAGGATTATCAGTTTCAATACTGTCGGGGGATCCATTGATGTTCATTCACCTGATATCAAACAAATGACCGTGGATATCCAACTTCTAGCTGAGTCCACGCTTGGTAATTGCAACCAGATGCCCCATTTACTCTTAAAGCCCTGCGATTGTCTCCGAGTAATTCTGGGGCCAACTGCTACCATAAATTAAGATAAATATAACGATAAAGTGGAAGAAACAAACCCGTTTTATCTTTGAGTAGTTGTCTATATGTAATTTTTGCTGGTTTGTAACGAAGATTTCTACGTGATTGGCGTCACCTGAATGGCCAAAGAAATATTTCACCAACATATACGCACGAACCTCTTGGCATCGTGAGAAATGGTATTATATAGACGAAGATAATGAACAAGCGGAGACAATCCATTGGAGGAGCCTTGGAGGGGAGTATGAGAGAGTGTGTTGCCACAGCATCCTAACACCTCCTTTGACAAGATAGGGCTGGTAAAGTCTTCTCACATATGTTTCAACAACACACCTTTGAAGTGTATGATCACTGTGGTCAAACAAAGCGATAAGTGCATCTTCAACAGCGAATGGTGTGTTTACCAGATCCTCCACCATTTTTTCTTCGGGGTGTATAATTTGGTTCTCCTTAAGGATCTTTTCAATTGCAGAGGATTTCTCTCTTTCGGCCAAGATGGACTTCATATTATCAGCCTCTGGAGAGAGCAAACATCCAACTAGAATATCTTTGTCAAAACTGGAAGGAGAATTTTCAGTCGGCAATTCTTTGGCTGGGTTGAATGGCAACTATTCATCAATCAATTTTTTACCCGAGCTAGATGGTGAGTTTTCAACTGAGAAATATTTAGTCGCATTTGACAGTAATCCTGAGATGTGCAGCAATTCTTTAACTGATATGGAATCAGGTTCTCCATTGGGCAGAGATGAAGGGCTTTCCATGACTGGAGGTGTGTATGAAGATGAACCTGAAAATAGGTCTTCTAGTCAATTCTCCTGCAGATAGTCTGGTCGAAAGTGCCTAAGTAATATCGAAAATTTTCAATATCTGTTACAACAAATATCATGAGCATCATTAAACATTTGTTGCAAGGACTTAGGTCTTCTTTCCATCAGGAGGAAAGACAAATCTGGATGAAGAGTTGTTGTATAGTAGAGCATGGCAGCGACTTCAGTAGGTTGAATTTATTTGGGAAAATCATAGTACATATTGGAGAAACTTCTACTGAAAGTGGAAATAGTCTCATTTCTTTGTTCTTTCAATGCATAAAATTCTGTAGGATGGAGGTCTAGATATTTCTTCTTACCCTAAAACTTCGAAAAAACACTCTTTAATTCTTCCCATGAGCTAATTGTCTCTGGCTTCAGATGTTTAAACCATTCTTTGGTATCCCCTCTCAAGGATTGAGAGAAATCCCTCATACAAACATCGTCATGGTCAATCTCAAATAAGTCTATAAAATGCTCAAACCCTTGGAGGTGTTTTTCAGCTGTGATGGCACCAAGTTCTCCATCAAACACAGGTAGGTACTCATAGTGATTTGGAGGAAAATCATGAAGTATATGGGGTAACTTTAAGGGTCTGTATATGTTCTAGATTTTGGAGGGCGTTGGGTCGAGTATAGGAGGTGAAGTACCAGCTTTGGCCCCATGAAGCTCGTCAACTTGGTCATGGTCATCACATGGCTCAGATGGGAGTTTTTTTATCAAAGTCAATACTAATCTGAGGGGATATCCGTATAATCCTAAGAGGATGATATACAATTTCAGGATTATCATGATCATCATTGAAATGCAGTAGGTAAATAAAAAATTATCTAGCATGTTCGAGAAAGGAAAAAAGGTAACTCATAACAAAAAATATTATGTCTTGAAAAAAACACAACTTCATGTACTTGATTTTCTTCATGGTATCCTTTCATACCTATGTCAAGGGATGTTATCTTCTTATAGTAGAGTCGCCAATGTTGTTTTGAAAGTTGGATTCTGCATCGAGAGTGGAGTCGTCGGTGAAAAATTAAATTTTAGGATTCTTCTTTCAACGGAATCACCTTCAAACTGATCTTTTGATGTGTGGAGTCGCCAAAGCATGAATACAACCAATATGTGCCTAATTTTCTGCTACTCTCAGACCTTAGAACTCAACCATGTCATTCTTTCCCAGGGAAAATTTTTCAATTTCATCCCTGACAATGGTGCCAGAATGTTAGCACTCTGTAAATTTTGTTTGGTTGATAGACAAACGACAAAGGTAATTGTTTCAACCTACTTTAGAGTTGAGGCACTAGCCTACTCAACTCAGAGAGGGATCTTGTGTGTCACTTGATATTTCTTTGGAAATCAGTGGCTAGGTTTGGTTTTCTTTGGGGGTTTTTATAAAATTTTGTTGACAAAGAAAGGGAGGAACACTCAGGGCTATTGGGTCAAAGTAAATAAAACAATGACATGCCATTTGAACTATCCATAGGAGAAAGGCTAAATGAGGCAATGAATCTGAGTTGTAAATTATATTTAAGCAGGGTGTGAGAGGAAAGAGAAAACAAATAACTGCATCAGAGAATTACTGAAATGAATTCTGAATCAGTTAAGAATAAAAATACACATTTGAAATCACTTAAGTCGAGAGAATCATAAGATGAATTCTGAACCTTTGAATTTCCAATTTAAACAGAATAAAGATGGTAACATGAGAATTTAAAGACACAAGAAATACATACTATGAGAGAAAACATAACACATATCACATCCATTAGAATCTTTTCATAAAAATTCCAAATGCTTCTTCATTATATATTCAATTTAGTTCCAGGAACTTACAGTGTCATCCTGCTACGAGGGTAGGTCCCCCTCCGGTACATCTTTCTGTTAAAATATTGTGTAACTGCAAAGAATATTCTTATCCCCTTTTGTGGATAAAGATAAAATATATTTACTATTGATTAGATCAATCCCCTTTTGTGGATTGATCATGTCGGGCATTGTAATTGACCAAATCCCCTTTTGCGGATTGGTCAAACCCTAATTGTAATAGGCTAAATGAAGAGACGGCCCCAAAATATATTAAAGTGGTTATAACCACCCAGAATGAGAAGTCAACCCAGCCAGAATATATTAAAGTGGTTATAACCACCTAGAATGAGAAGTCGAACCTGCCAGTGAAAAGACATTTGTTCAACATCTACCAGATTATATAAATAAGAGAGGCTAGTGCCTCATTTGGACACACACTTAGCTCACTCATCTAGTGTGCAAGTTTTGAAGGAAGCTGCAGTTGTCGGTTGCCAAAAGAAAGAAGAGAGAGAGGTGTGTTGCTCAGTGTTGGATATTCTCTATTGTCTGGTTTATTATCTTGGCATTGTATTGGCTATCTATATTAAGGAAGTTTTGTTGGGTTTTCTTCCCCTTGAGGGTTTCCTAGGATAAATGCTTGTGTACTCTTGTGATTGTGTTTCTCTCAGTGATCTTGTCTATGCTATTGTTATCTAGTAAATTGAAAGTAACCTAATAATAGTAGAAATTTTAACACTTTCATTTATCTTTGGAATAATATTTATAGATAAGTTACATCCGGGATTCAAAACGAATCAACTTCCCCACAGGTCTAAAAATAGACATCAGTTACAAAAACGAGTAACGCACAACAATTGTACCCCTATTTTATGGGGAACGTTATAAACAAAACTGACACATTTGAGATCTTTGCTTTGAATGCCACATGTCTATATCATTACAAAATTTTCTGAAACATACTAAATTTAGCTTGAAAACTATTTCAGATTAGTAATTTCTTCTTTCAAAGTGTCAAGCCAAACGGGTTCGTTCTCTCCAATGCTTTCAACTACCTCATCTTTTACCTCTGTCTTCTGAAGCTTGCTTCGCTTCCTCTTGACAACTTGCGTGTGGCACTCGTTTGTGTATCCATTTATGATTAAATCCTTCATGACATGATTTAATCTAACCTCCTTATCTACTCCTAGTTCTTCTGCAAACTTCATATGAAATTTCGTGGCTAATATTCGTGCAACCAGGCTCTCTTTCTTTTTTAATGATGAATTTGTCATATTCATTGAAAATCTCGGTTCGCTAGGGGCCACTTGGTCTGCTTTGTCCATTTTTCCCGGTTTTGCAAAAAAATGAGCTTATCTCCCTTAATTGTACAGAAATTAGGAAGTTGATCCGATTTGTAATTACCCCGTTTACGAATCAAGTGTTGATTTCCCAAAACAGAGTAACGTCATCAATATTTTACGAGACAGTAGTCATTGAGTTTTAATCATGAATCACTGACAAAGTACTTACCCAAAAAAACAAAAAAAAACCACGCAAGCTCTTGATAGTCTTGGGGCGAGTCCAATCCTACATTGCTTCAATCTTTTTAGGATCCACCCGAACACTAGCCTTTCCAACAATATGACCCAAGTACTCTACTTCTGAGGCTCCAAAGGCACATTTAAATCGTTTGAGGAAAAGTTGGTGTTGCGAGAGTAGATGGAGAATTTGATCAACGTGGGGAAGATGAGATTCTCAAGTATTACTATATATGAGAATATCATCAAAGAAAACTAAGACAAAATGATGGAGAAAAGGATGGAAGACATGATTCATGAGGCTTTGGAAGGTGGAGGGGGAATTACATAGGCCAAAGGGCATGACCAAAAACTCATAGTGACCTTCATGAGTTTGAAAGGAAGTCTTGGGTATGTCAGCTTCTTGCATACGTATATGGTGGTAGCCAAAACTTAGATCAAGTTTAGTGAAGTACATAGCACCACTTAGCTCATCCAAGAGATCATCAATGACATGAATGGGGAACTTGTCCTTGATGGTGAGCTTATTGAGGGCATGAAAGTCAAGACACATGCGCCAAGCACCTTCTTTCTTAAGTACCATGACCACACGGGAATAATAAGTGTTGGTACTGGGGCGGATAACACCCGCTTGGAGCAATTCCTGCACTATTTTATCAATTTCAGTTTTTTGGGCAAACGGGTGAGGATAAGGGCGAACATTGGAAGGAAAACTGCCAGGAACAAGGGGAATGGAATGATCATGAATAGCATGAGAAGGAGGAAGTCCCTGAGGGGTGGAAAAAATAGCTTGATGTGTGGAAAGGATAGCTTGGAGGTCAGGATGCACAGAGGGTGTCTCAACAGCTTGAATAGAATGGAGTTGAGCAATGATACATGAGTGGCCTTTCTTGAGAAGTTTTTCCATACGATGGGAACTAATGATCTCAAGAGAACCAGCTGTGAGACCTTGGAATTGATACCTTTTTCCTTCATGTTGGAATTGCATGGTTAATTCCTTAAAATCCATAAGAATGAGACCCAAAGTGTGTAACCATTCAACACCTAGCACAATGTCACAACCTCCCATGTCAATGGAAAACATATGAGATTTCAGCTGGTAATATCCAATTTGAAGACGAACATTTTCACAACGGCCACCACATTTCATGGACCCACCATTGGCTATCATGATTTGAAAATTATTGACAGCACGAATATAGCAATTGGTTTATTGGGCAATGCGACGATGAATAAAATTGTGGGTTCTACCACTGTCAACAAGGATGATGACCTTCATATGCTTAATGTAGCCAATGAGCTTGAGCATTTGTGGGGTCAAGAAGCCAGTGAGGGCATGCAAGGAAATAAGTGGTCAATTGCAAGTGGATCAATAGGCTCTTGGGTGGCATCGGGAAGGGAGGGTTCTTAAACAAGAGGAACTGTCACATCCTCTTCAGGGACATCTTTGGAAATGGCCATAAATAGTTTTTTCTCCTTACACTTGTGCCCCGGAAAATATTTTTCATCACAATTATAGAAAATACCCTTCAGTTGGCATTTAGCCATTCCAGCCCTAGTTGGTTTTTGGACCTTGAGGGGAGTGACAGGGGGGTTAGGATTAGTGGTTCGAGGGCGAGGAACAAAAGGGGGTTTTTTGTTCTGGGAAAAAATAACTTGTTGGACCTCTTTATCACGTTGAGTAGCTTCCAACCAAGTTGGAGGGCGGGCCATGAGAACCTGGGATTGGATTTCATCCTTGAGACCACTAATAAAGCATTCACGGAAGAACGCATCTAACATGCCCTCTATTCGAAAGGCCAAATGCTCAAAAGCAGTGATGAAGTCTTCTATTGTGCCTAACTATTTCAACTTGGTCAAACGACTGAGATAGTGGGTATCAGTATCAAAGCGAGCATAGATCTTAGCAACAAACTGGGTCCAGGAAATATACCCCTGATGTGAATTTTTTTGCCATTGCCACCATTGTCAGCGTTCAAGACAACATAGCAAAGTTTGGCCAACTCGTCAGTAATACTATGCAGAGAAAAATAATGCTCCATTTGAGTGACCCAACCTGTAGGATTGAAGCCATCAAATTTATTGACCTCTACGTGGGGAAGATGGGGTTCATGATGAAAGGAGTTGGAGTGGAAATGCAGAGACTAAGAGGAATCAACAACATTGGGTTCGTCTGAGGAGAAAGGATCCATAGGATGGTTCAACAATTGATTGACGATAGACTGGAGGGAGGTGAATTGGGTTGTGAGGTTGGCTTCCATGTTGTTAAATTTGTGATCTAATTTGTCAATGCGGGAATGGGTAGAATACATCTGAGATGTGAGATGTTCGATGGAGACATGGGCTTGATTGATGGAAGTTTGGAGTTCTTGGTTGGGAGTGGAGGCCATTTGGAGAGGGGAAGTGCGGGTAAGGAAAAAAAATGGGTGGGTGCGACCACAAAAAAAGGACTTAGATATGATAGGTACCACGACGATCAGTGAGTGAAGGGAAATATAATGGAATAGATGGAAAAATAGGGAAACTGGGAAGGGTTCAGGTCCACTGAAATAAAAAGGATTAAAAATTAAGGGTATGACTGGGATTAGGGAGAAAAGGGGAAACCAATGGACTAGGTCCCAAATAAGTGTGTCGGCACACTTATTTTCCCAAATGCAGTGACGAAATGATCAAATGCTTAACAGGAAGAAATGTGTAGTAATTTCGCAACCTAATGCAGAAGACAATGTAGCACAGCAATAGATCTTTTTGGTTCTATTTTTGTTTCCTTCCCAAGGGTTAGGGTATTGAAGGGTTCTACAGACAAGTGTTTTCCCTGTGTTATAACTCTTTGATATACGTGCGGGGTCCAACAGTAGTACTCGACCCAATATCTCAGGGCACCAATTAAGGAGGCTAGACTGTGCCCTTAGTCGTACTACCCAACTACCAAGGTATTAAAGAGTATCTTCCCGAGTGTTGTTCTCGGTGGAACTATAGTTGTCAAGCGGCCGATCAGTTTATCTATGGAGGGCTTCAGGAGATCTAGGTTGATCCGTATACAAGTGATGTTTGATGCTCTACCACTCGAAGGGGTACCAACAGGGGTTACAAGGGTGGCCAACAAATGTGTTCTTAAGTACCACTTGTATTTCCTACATGTATGAATCCCCAACTGCGGGTTTATGCGTGTAACGACAAATCTTTGTGGCTTAAAAACGTCGAAATACGTCTCTACCTTGAAAAAATTTAACCCACAATTTTCTACCAAGGAAGGTGCTCTGATACCAGTTGTAGTATTCCAGATATAAATCAGTGTGCAAAACAAAAATAATTAGCTAGAAATTGTAGAGAAACAATGATATAACCATAACGATACCATAATAATACCAGAATAACACCAAAAAGAGCACTTTGATTACTAAGAGAATTGTTCACTTGCCTCTTCGAGAGGGAAACCTCCAGCAGAGCAGAGCTCTATTACAATAATATCCAAGACAAAACTTATCATACCCTCTATTCCTATTTATACTAAATCTATCTATCCAAAATAACAATATAGAGAAAGATCCTTCTAGAAGCAAAATCTTCTATTAGGTCTTATTACATTTGACTTATTCCTCCTTATTGCTAGGCCTTATTAATATTGACCTTTATTACAGGGAATATATTATTCTACCCACTTGAAGGGTTAGGTAGGTTAGGTCCCTAAAAAATACAATGTTGCAATTTCCTAGCCCACCTAGTTGCTACCTCCCTTGCTATCACTTTGCACCTTTCCTCGGCCCTGTCCACTTACACTTGAATGAATTTCTCTTCACCCACTCAATGATATCTCCTCATTGTCCACTCAGTGTGTGACACAAGTACATGAGCAAATAATCCCTTTTTTCTCCTGTGTATTATGTGTGTGTGCGTGTGTCTCATCCTCTCACCTAGGCTGCATTTTATTACATTGAGTTAACCCTAAATCCAAAACCCTAGATCTTCTCCAAAGTGATCAACAACTGATATCTAATCTCATGTTCACTTTAGATCTAATGACTAGGATTTAATTAACTCACTTAAGTTAATAATGCCAAATAACTTAGGCATTTAACTTAATTAATCTCACTTTAATTAAAAAGGATATTCACTTTAATTATTAACTCATAAAGTGAACTCCTAAGGTTCTGAGAAGTTACAAGGACAACGTCCACATGCTAGACATTGATCCTATGTGGAAGTAGTTGTGTGATGATAAATACATCAACACTCCCTCTTAGCGAAGAAGGTACCTCCACCAGGCGGAGGTGGCTTTCTCTTCGCTACCAAATATGCTACCATGGCTACTCTCTAATCCACCTGATTGGTTGCTCCCTCTGAAACAAAAGTTGTCCCTGCCATCTCACTCGGACCCATCTTTGAAGACTTTTATTGTCTGCCTGGATCCCTACCCAACACCTATTGTCGAGATTCACTGCTTGTTTTTTGGACGTGATGCCCGCCGCTTGGACTTGCCACCCGAGGCTGCCTGCAGCCTTTTCCTGCTTCCCATGGCTTCCTACAGGCTGCCTAACTATTGCCTGAGATTTTTCGTGCTACCCGGTGGCTTCTCTAGGCTGGTCGAGTGTCACCTAAGTTTTTTTGGGCTGCCCAGGCCCTTCTCTGAGCTGCCCAACGAACTTATGTATGTTGCCTAGTAGTTCTCTAGTCTCCTAAGCTTCTTGACTCTCTTGTCTAGCGGTCACGTGGCCACACACTTGCTCCATGGATCTGCTCAAGTCCACACAAAAGCACCCACTCTCTTTGCCAATTGTTCGTGCGACTTCCTCCTCAGATATTCAACCCGCCTGCCAAATATCCATGCAGGCCTCCATTTTCTGACTGATATCATGTGCCTTAATCATTGTCGACTTCATGCCTAGCTCGCTCTCGGCCTCGATTTTTTGGCGGCTATTCACCCGCTATCTCCAACTCCCACACAGGATACCCTTTACCTAATGTTTGTTTTGTGGTCGCAATAATCTAGCCGACGGCTACATATCTGCACAGCTCGCGACTACTTGTTGGCAGTTGCAGTTGTTGGCTAGCAATTGTGGTTGTTGGCCCCTTGATGTTGCCCCTGCTCCATGACCTATCGGCGACTCCCCTTTCCACCAATCACCATCGTTGACTGCTACCTGTGCAACCCGAGCGGATCTCCCAACGTTGTCACCTCTAACAACTCCTCGTGAATTGTCCAACACCCACAACCTTTTTTCCATGCCTACGCGTTATCCACTTCCACGCACAACATGTTGCCTCCCGCAACTAACCTTTGTCATCTGCGTGCTACTCCCTATCAACACCTATCCACCTCCAGTCAGTGTGTACTTCTCAACCCTCTACCTCCACGTCCTCGACTAATCCATGTGCCCAACCTTCACACTTGCGAACAAAGCTCAGCAACCAACACACAACAACTCGATTTGTATGTCATACGATGTTGTACGATAATTGTACACTTGTACACCGATCGACGACTCTCCCTTTCTATTTTTATTTTCTCTTTTAATTTACCCCATAACTTAATCCTGCAATAAAAAATTTCTTGTTGCAAATACATGATCTTCAGTGAAAATTTGGTTTCCATCAAAGACCAAGCTCTGATACCATGTTAATTTCCCTAAACCTAACACTCGACCATTAATTCATTAATTCTGAGCAAAACACATTTACTGAATAATAGTACAGCTAGGTTATTAACAATAAATTCAGAAGAAACATAAAACTGAAACCAATCACATTGCACAAGATATTTCTAGGTTAATCACCCCTGGAAAACACCTGAAAGGAAAACCAGATCTAGGGATCTCGTCCTGGGATAATGGTCCATCAGAGGAACACAATGTAGCAATAGCCTAGCCCACTTGATTGCTATCTCCCTTGTTGTCGATTTGCACCTTTCTTCAACCCTGCCCACTCACACTTGGATGAACTGCTCTACACCCACTCAATGAGATCTCCTCATTGTCCACTCATTGTGTGACACAAGTACATGAGCAAAGAATCCCTCTTTGCTCCTATGTACTATGTGTGTGTGTGTGTGTGTGTGTGTGTGTGTGTGTGTGTGTGTGTCATCCTCTCACCTAGTCTACCTTTTATTACATTGAGTTAACCCTAGATCTTCTCCAAAGTTATCAACCATTGAGATCTAATCTCATGTAAACTTTAGATCTAATGGCTAGGATTTAATCAACTCACTTAAGTTAATAATGTCAAATAACTTAGGGATTTAACTTAGTTAATCTCACATTAATTAAAAATGACATTCACTTTAATTATTAACTCATAAAGTGAACTCCTAAGGTTCTGAGAGGTTACAAGGACAACTTCCACATGCTAGACACCAAGCCTATGTGGAAGTACACGTCCGATGCTAAATACATCCACATAGATGGTTGCTTTCTAGAATTGAACAAAGAATTAACTTTTGGTGCAACAGGTAGATTTTTAGAGGTGAAAGACTAATATTGATCAAGTTTGTCCTTGAGGCAATTCCAATGTTCTGGCATACATTAGCATATATTCCTAGCAAAATTCTAGAGAAGGTTAGAAAGGGTTGTTTTAATTACCTATGGGTTCTCAATTAGCCAATTGGAAATTGATTGCACTTCTAAAGAAGGTAGGGGGATGGGGACTTAGAGATATTAATCTCTTTGGTCACCCTCTAGCAACAAAATGTTTGTGGCAATTTATAACTAAAGACAAACTGTTGAGAGGAATCATTATCCAAAAATACATTGCTCCCAACACTATTCTTGATTAGATTAGATCAGAGAGAAAGAACATCCAAAATGTTTCCAACCAGTGGAAAGCATTAACACTAGCATTTCTTGTCATTGGAAAATATTTGGCATAGAATGTGGGTAATGGAACAAAGGTAAGGGTTGATTTAGATGCTATTTTGGGATGTGGTCTAAAATTTTTCCTTACAAATGAACTAGTAATATATCTACAAGATATGGGGAGATGTACACTCAACAGAATAGACAAGCTTCAAAACACTTCAATTTGGCCTTAAGGTTGTCTCTCAACCCAGGATTTAGGTATAGTTAATGGTTTGGGATTGAACTGGAAGGCTTTCATGGTTGAGTTGAGGAAAGCACATATAAGATTGAAGGATACTCCAAATGAACTAAGTTGGGTTATGAACAAAGATGGAGGGGTGTACACAACAAAGTTGGGCTAATTGTCTAGACAAATTGTTCCTACAAAGAGAAGAAGCTTGGTGGTGGTCAAAGTTGTTGAAGGTGTGAATGCCAACTAAATGTATTATCTTTATGTGGTTGGTTCTGATGAACAGAGTGTTGAGTTGGGATAAACTTCAAAGAAGGAACAAAGTAGGGCCTAGATGGTGTTGTATATGCAAATCAAATGAAGAAACTAATTCAACTTTGTTTAAGTTGCTCCTTTGTGCAGGTGTGGGAAGAGGTGAAGGACAACTAGATTTCTAAAATCTATGATCGAAGGAATCATTGAATGATAATCTGAAAGGAATGGTTTAAAAGAAGGGAATTAAAAAATTTAAGAGTTGTGCCATACCTAGTTATTTGGGCTATCTAGCTAGCTAGGAATGCATATATTTTTTAGCACAAACAAACCCCCTCCTTCCAAATAATCACTCAAGTGTTGGCACTTCTTCCTACTTACCAAACCATAGATAAGGGCATAAAATTTAGGTCGATTAGTGAATTTGTTATGGATAAGTCTTCTCCCTGGAGTTTCTTTGATGGAGCGTCGAGGACCAAGACAGATTAGTGGACTTGGATATGTTCCCTTTTTATACACATTACTATATAGGGTAAGAAAATATAGTGTAATGTTCCCAAGCCAAGAGCAAGTAACATCACGGTTTTGGGTGTCTTTTTAAACTTTTACTGGTTGTGGCATTTCGTCAAACACTTTGTTGATCTACTTGTTTACATGTGTTTACTTGCAGGATGGCTTCTTGATTCCGGCCTTAGGGTTTTAGTTGATGATTTATGTGTGTTGCAGCAATAAACAAGAAGATACAATCATGGAACATACCTCAACCATATGCAATATGATAGACAAGCCAAAACATCTCAAATCTGATTTTATTCATGAAATAAAAGAACCCGCTACAATGGAGATGCTGATCTGGAAAACTCAACAGATGGATCCAATAATATAATGGGAGCTGCTACAAAATGCTCCAATAGAAGATACTATAAGCCTCCAGACTGAATACTAGTAGATCTGGGTCGTAAGACTGCTAACCCCCCAAGATGGAAGGTGCCACGCTCTGCTGGAATGTTGAATCTCCTCAATAATTCGGCCCTACTGTCAAAGATGCTCAATCTCTCCAATAAATATGCCAAAGAGTAGATCGGGTGATGGCAAGAACAACCCAGGTGCTCAAATCTCCAAAGCCACCTCAAACCCTATGGATCTGACTCTCCTCCAAGGAACGGTGTGCCCCCCTGTATGCCTGAAACCCTAGATAATTCAGCCTCTCTCCTAGAGACCTCCAACAGCTCCACCAATCCACTAGAATGATAGATCGGGGCATGGCAATGAAAACCCAAGTGTTCAACTAGGCAAAATACTTACTAGATCCATGGATCTAGCCACCCTCCAAAATGTGGTGCGCCCTCCTCTTGGGAAATTGTCCCACTTTCAATACAAATGAATCCACCACCAAAACACCTCTAGAATCCACCAAGAATAATGTTATGACACTTGCAAAGGAAACCCTATACCTGGAATTCCCAAAATCACTTCTCCTCAACTAGAATGAATCCTCCCTCAATGGATGGTGCCCCCTCTTGCTGGAAACCCCAACTGGATCGTCGTCTCTCTCTGCACCTGCAACTAAGTAGATATGGAACTAGAATGGTGTGGGAGAGTATTGCATCTTCGAGACCAAGCTTGGGACAAACTAGATGGAATCTTTCACCACTGAATCATCCTCTAGGGTTTGTTAAGTCAACCCTCAAAACCCCCAAGGGATGGGCCTTCTAGCTAGAAGCCAGAAATCAAATGGTAGACATACATGAATGAATGAATAAAGGCCATTTCCTTTCCTTTATACTTCATGCTCACCTTCTCCCTCCAAAGTGACTTTCATTTTATTAATATTTAATTAATTAATTAAATCACTTTAATTGATTAATTAACCTTTTTACCTCTAAAAAACACCTTATCTCTCCTTGTGGCTTCCCTGGACACTGAAAGTCACTTCTATCCATCCCATCATGTAGTGTTGCTCCTCCCGATTCCAATGAGCTATTACACTGAGAGATTCATCCACGTAATGTGCCCAAAATGACCTCTTCAGTGAATTTAATTAACTTATAGCTCAAAATACTCAAAATCTTGGAAATCGTCGGAATGCAACGAAACCAAAGCCAACCTATGCAGAATGGATCATAATGATGAAATGGGATGAACGATGTAAGATGTACCCCAAAATGCCTCTCAATAATCCTTGTACTCGCTATAACATCCATCTGGCTACTTTGGTCATCATAAACTTTTGCAATGTAATGATGTCCCAAAGTAGGGACATTACATATAGGTTCAACAACAAACAACATTGGAGAGTTCAAAGCTTTGTTATACTTACTTAAGTCTATCCTGAACAAAGGCCTTAGTACTCTCCAAGTATTTGGGGACTTGGGCTTTGTTATCCCCGATATCTAGGGATAACTAGGAGATCATGTCTCAAGGCCCACATGGTCCTAGACATGGAGTACCGAGAGCAGGAGTGACTTGGGCATGGCCCTGGAGGGCCCATTTTTCTTCTTCTCAGCCAGACTTGTCTTGTCAGCAATAGCAACATCCATCACCACCGGCCTGGGCTTGCATCAGAG
>SNQJ01S0077767.1:50365-73095 GCA_010110895.2 Picea sitchensis | reverse complement strand
AGAGAGAGAGAGAATCCCACTCCACATGCATGTTACTACTCTGAGATACTTCATTTCATTCCATCCCACTCCTAAAAGTGTCAGACTGCGAATAAATCAACCCTAGTTATTAATTACATAAAATAGCATGCTCCTCAGTAAGGGCTCCTGACATCATGAGATATTTGGTGATATTAGGCAATAAGAACTTCACAAACCAATCCATTAGAAATTGATCTATAATTTCATCTATGATGAGCTAATGTTTCCACTGTCATTCAGGAATGCGATTATAAATATGCATGGAAATAATCTCACATAATGATGTCAAGAGTTCAATTCCGATTTCATAGTGGATAGGTAATTGGAAATGTTTCAAAAAGGCAATCACTAGCAATGAAAAATCATTGAAAGAAATGTAGGGTATCTCAATGTACCATCTGGTTGTAGTGATGACTAGGGTGCATTGGAAAAGATGAAATTGAATGCTATCTTCCATCAAGGAGTTTGATGAACACCATAGGGGAAAATTCATTACATAGGTAGAAGGGTCTACTTTGAATTTCTTGTCAAACTTGTGAATATATTATGCTAATTTGGTAGGGATAACTTACCATAAGGGGTGATGGTGTTTATAGTCGTTTGTCAATTGTGATAAGTTAGGAAATTTCAAAGTTTCAAAAAATGGAAACCTAGTTTTGGAAAATGAATTGTGATGCATAAATGAAGGGCCTTGAAGCCCACTATGAACCATATTACCACTAAACCTACTACCCTTGGGGACATTGCTTCCCCTAGAAACATAAGTAACATTGGTTGTAGGGATAAAATTGGGATGAAAATTCCAACAGAAAGGAAAAAAATCCATTTGGGATCATCGAGTTACTGATGGATATACTAGAAATAGGTATAGACCCACTACTGAGATATAATATAGGGGTTTTCTTCCACCGAAAGAGAATATAGAAGTGGGAAACTATGTGCTCATAGTGGACATACTAAAGGTAGGTATATTTTGGGGAGGAATATTAGGATGGACTAACAACATCCCCCAATTAGGGACTCCTAATTTCTAAGGCACATGAACATGAGGGACTGGCCCAATGACTAGTGGTATGGAGGGGCCACTAACACCTTCTCTTGACACCTTCAAGATAGTAGGAATAGTTCCTCCCGTATTGGATGAATCATTTCCACCTAACATCATATGCAGGCTACATAAAAAGGAAAAAGGATTGTTGAAAGGAGGTCCATACACCTTTATAAAAAAAGGTTTGGTGGGATATATCAAAGGAGGGTTGAAGTTGATGTGAAATTGACCAGATGATTTTTGTTGATGACTTCTATATTTGGGGGTTAAAAATCCTTAAAATATGGAGTATAATCCTATGTAACTATGTGTTTGTCATCCATCGAAACACCCTAAATAGTGTCTAGCGTGGATTGTTGTCACTTGATGCTTGGTGATTCCTCTATCTCATGAGAATACCTTCACTTCCTCCTCAAGTAGTGAGTAGGCTAGTCAACCACTGTGAAAGATGTAATTCAAACAAATAAATTCCAATCAAGGACAAATCAATCTATGGCCAACTAGAAACAAATCAAAATAGAGCACCAACTAAAAACACACAAGAAACAATAAACAAGCAATTGGTATGACCAATGGGCCTTATGAAAAAAAGTCTAGGATGATGAGGGCCTAGAACCAATCAACAAAGGTGTGAGAGACGGTTATGGTAACTGTTGTAACATGAATTTACATCACCAATTTTTTTCTCAAACCCTTTTCAAATCTAGTTTCACCTTCTTCGTACCTGGTTCCATTGTTCCCATTTCAAATCCTTTCTCAAAATCATCATCTCAACTCAAAACTTGTCAATTTTTGCACTACACAAACTTTCTTGTTTATCTCTCAAACGTCCCTTTTAGCTTTGTAAAATCCTCTCCAATTTCTAGGTTCACTATTCCCCACTTTGAAGATTTGGTTCAAAGTTATAAGACTTTATTAGTCCCTGCCTCAGGCTAGGGACTATAGCTTTAACCTTGCAGTTGAAAGGCTAGGGACTATAGCTTTCACCTCGCAGTTGAAAGGCTATTACCTGATCCATTTTGGAATATTACTAGGTACATTTTGTCACCAACCAAAAATATTTTTCAATGTTTTGAACAAATATTTATTATTTTAATTATTTTTAAAATATAAATAATTTTTTGTATTTTACAATTTCATAATCTCAATTTTTTGATTGGTCTAGCGGTTGTGATGGGACTTTATTAGTCCTAGTGTGTTTAGTTTTTTTTCACTATTTATCAAATAGTGGTAAATAATTTAAAATTACAAAAATTATAAAAAGGGCACGTACATCCTAACTGACATACCATTGTTGCAGTGGATGCACGTATTGTTGTCAATTGAAGTCGATGTATGCATATGTCCTCCATCTAAACTACATACAGACTCTAGCCTCCACCTATACTACATGCACAGTCCCACCTACAAATAGTCGAAGTCCCTCCATACATTGCTTCATGCACCCTATTACTGGATTGCTTCATACACCCTATCGCTGGAAGTATTGACAGGCAGAAGATGCTACCTCTGTCACTGCTGGCTGAGAATTATGATAATTATTGAGAGGTTCCGGTCACCGTTGCACCGACTGAAAATTACCGGCTGAAAATTATTGAAAGATTCAAGTCACCGTCACACTATTCTTCAGTATTCTTCTCCAATGTGAGGTCGTTGCAGAAGCATACGAACGAGCTTTTCCAAAGCAGTAACAAATAATAATGTTCTTCTCCATTGTGAGGTCTGAGAACGCTTCCCAAGCATATGAGATTTTCCAAAGCACTAACAAATAATCCAAGTCCCTGCTTCAGGATTCTTGCACCCTATTACTAGAAATAATTATAGGCATAAGTTTTTACCTGTGTCCTGAGTTCTGTTAGCATGCACTTGTATTCTTCTCCATTGTGACGTTTCTACCCAAGTATATTATCTTTTCCTAAGCAGTAAAAAAATATTATGTGTGCAGGACCTCCATACCAGTGCCGAGAGCGATTCGAAGGTTGAGCACTTGGTGAGAACTCAATGTTCCACAACTTTCTTCTTTATTTCATCTAGCTTCTCTCGAGTGAAGTAGAAGGATTTGTACACAATTTATTTGCTGTGGAGCTTGGTGGAGATTTATGTTATCTCTACGAATTCCAGGTGGGGTAGGCCACCTGTTGTTTCAGCCCAAGAGTTGACAAAATTAGGTCAACATAAAACATGGTACTTAGGGGCTTAATGTGGCATGGAGTTATGAGCTATTTTTTGGGAAGGAAAAGTTAAAGGGACATCCATTCCCATATATGGAGTAGAATTTTTCATTTGGAAAATGAACAAAGGCTCAAATTTATGGCTTCCCTCACATGATGCCTCTCAATAATGAATTATAAGGTAATAAGTGGTAGGACATGATAATACAAATAGTTAGCTTGATAGGTCATTAGCTTGATAGGTCATGGGTGTTTTAAATGCCTTTATATAGAGGAGATATGATTTCATCCTCTAAATCTAAAGCTATGTTATGTACAATTATAGGGTACTGCTCAACCATGTAAGGTCTCCAACCTTATATAGATATGTAATTCATATATCATTATCTTAATAAAAATCATATAAATGTATATAAATTTTATATATTTTTAATTTCAAACCTGTATGGTAGAAACTAACATGTTATTCAACACTTATTTCATCCCATAGGGTCATGTAGCAGTTGTTCCCTCTAAGCTACTAAAGTATATTTTATCATATACTAACTTTATATTAGTAGTTGATGGTGAATATCAATAACGATTACTATTCATTTATCATATACATATTTATTTTTTGAGACATCTGAACAACTATCATGTATCATCTGCTAATAGTATAAACATCTCTAATTTTCTAAATTAAACACTTGAATAAAAATTAACTATTTGAATAAAAATTAACTATTTGAATAATTGACATCTTTAATTTTATTAATTAAACACTTCAATAACTAAATTTTTGGAAAATATAGATTAAAAAAAACACAAAAATGACATATATCCTTATGCTCATAAAATTGATAACTTTATATTAGTAGTTGATGGTGAATATCAATAACGATTATCATTCATTTATCATATAAACATTTATTTTTCGGGACATCTGAACAACTATCATCTGCTAATAGTATAAACATCTCTAATTTTCTAAATTAAACACTTAATAAAAATTAACCACTTGAATAATTGACATCTTTAATTTTATTAATTAAACACTTCAATAACTAAATTATTGGAAAATGTAGATTAAAAAAAACACAAAAATGACATATATCCTTATGCTCATAAAATTGCCTATCAACATAATTATCAAAAACATTGACACGTGTTATTTCAATTAACAATAGGAATGGGTTGAGTGTAAGTGGATAACGTCATTCAACCTTTCTCTCTCGTACCTATGGTTCTTATGAAACTTATTTCTCACTGTCGTAGCTATTGGTGTCTCCAAGAGCTGTTGTTCTATCATGCTTTAGTGGTATGTTTTTAATTGTATGTCTCATATCGTGGGATGTTCTATTAATTGGATGTTTTTAATTGTATGCTTTCGTGGGATGCTAATTACATATTTATAAGGTACTACTCAACCATTTATATCTATATGTTTCTACACACATATAGATATGTATACATATAGATACATATGTAGATATGTGTGTATGTGTAGAAATACACACATATATATTGGTTGGGTTTTATGTTTATGAGTTGATACCTCATGCTTTATTGGTTAATAATAGATTCATCAAAATCTATCTCAGGACCATATGTTGATGGTGAGATTGGTTTTGTTTTCCATGTTTCTATTGGTCAGTTAGTGGACCAAATGGGATAGATGTCCATGTATCAGAAACCACCTGTGTAACGTACCAAATGCTTAAAATATTAGAATAAACTAGAAGTACAAACCATGTACAACAATGTGAGCATAGAGCACAACTCCAATATAGATAAGAGATCTAAGTTACATATTAACTCTTTAAA
The DNA here is from genome assembly GCA_010110895.2 of Picea sitchensis. Classification (NCBI taxonomy): domain Eukaryota; kingdom Viridiplantae; phylum Streptophyta; class Pinopsida; order Pinales; family Pinaceae; genus Picea; species Picea sitchensis. The sequence continues at coordinate 68,049 of SNQJ01S0077767.1, read as the reverse complement.
GAATAGGAGAGTCTCCTCGAAATAAGAAAATACATTCATACATCACAATTCACATGACTATAAGAATGAATACATGATCTGTATATACACCTATTCACACACTACACATGAGGCCCCTTTACTATTAGGCCAACCCTATTACTTATACATTTACACATTACATGTACATTTAGTCTCATACCCCTTGGGGTCATATCATATAAATTTAACGCCATATATTCCCCCCTTGGGTCATAACAACCTATGACTATGCCAGCTTCAAAAAATTCCTCAATCCCTACGCAAACCTCTAATGTTCACTTGGTTCAATCCAAAAATTTGAGGAACAATCAACAACCTAGAGGAAAGAAGAAGAAGAAGAAGAAGAAAAATTCTAACACTATTATGGGGGGCACTGAAGAGAAGAAGACATTGAAATTTCCTTGTAATATTTTCACTGTAGATCATCCTATTCATCGGTGTCCTCAAATGGATGACATTTAAAGGTATATGGCCCAGTGGGGTGATCAACATCAACCCACTATCTTAATGAATCCTTTTCCTTCACAGTAGTAAGAAATGATTGCTACTAACTGTACACCTCTGTAAGGGGGACATCAATGCAATCCCATGGTTTTTCATTGCTAGTGATTTCCTTTTTGACACATTTCCAATTACCTATCCACTATGAAACTGGAATTGAACTCTTGACAACATTGTGTGAGATTATATCCATGCATATTTCTAATCACATTCATGAATGGCGGTGGAAACATAGGCTCATCATAAATGAAATTATAGATCAATTTGGATTGGTTTGTGACTTATTGTCTAATATCACCAAATATCTCAATATATCAGGAGCCCTTATTGAGGAGCATGTTATTTTATGCACTTAATAGCTAGGCTTGATTTATTCACAATCTAGCACTTTTAGGAGTGGGATGGAATGCAATGAAAGATCCCTGAGTAGTAACATGGTTGTGGAGTGGGATTCAACCCCCCCCCACACACACATATAAACATGGGGTATCAACTTGTAGACATGGAACCCACACACACACACATATATATGGGTTCCATGTTTATGAGTTGATACCCCATGTTTATATGTGTGTGTGTGTGTGTGTGTGTGTGAGAGAGAGATAATCAACAAATGGAAATGATAATATATGATATTATTATTATTGTGTGTGTGTGTGAGAGAGAGAGAGAGAGAGTCCCTCCCCATGCATGTTACTACTCAATGTTATTACTTAGAGATCTTTCATTTCATTCCATCTCACTCCTAAAATTGTCAGATTGCGAATAAATCAATCCTAGTTATTAAGAGAGAGAGAGAGAGAGAGAGAGAGAGAGAGAGAGAGAGAGAGAGAGAGAGTCCCACTCCACATGCATGTTACTACTCAATGTTATTACTTAGAGATCTTTCATTTCATTCCATCTCACTCCTAAAATTGTCAGATTGCGAATAAATCAATCCTAGTTATTAAGTACATAAAATAAAATGCTCCTCAGTAAGGGCTCATGACATCATGAGATATTTGGTGATATTAGGAAAAGGAACTTCAAAAACCAATCCATTATAAATTGGTATATAATTTCATCTATGATGAGCTTATGTTTCCACTGCCATTCATGAATGCGATTATAAATGTTCATGGAGATGATCTCACATAATGATGTCAAGAGTTCAATTCCGATTTCATAGTGGATAGGTAATTGGAAATGTTTCAAAAAGGCAATCACTAGCAATGAAAGTCATTGAAAGAAATGTAGGGTATCTCAATGTACCATTTGGTTGCAGTCATGACTAGGGTGCATTGGAAAAGATGAAATTGAATGTTATCTTCCATCAAGGAGTTTGATGAACACCATAGGAAAAATTCATTACATGGGTAGAAGGGTCTACTATGAATTGCCTGTCAAACTTGGGAATATATTATGAGAATTTGGTAGGGATAACTTACCATAAGGGGTGATGGTGTTTAGGGTCATTTGTCAATTGCGATAAGTTAGGAAATTTCAAAGTTTCAAAAAATGGAAACCTAGTGTTGGAAAATTAATTGTGATGCACAAATGAAGGGCCTTGAAGCCCACTATGCACCATATTACCACTAACCGTACTACCCTTGGGGACATTGCTTCCCCTAGAAACATAAGTAACATTGGTTGTAGGGATAACATTGGGATGAAACATAAAGGAAAAACTGCATTTGGGATCGTCGAGTTACTGATGGATATACTAGAAATAGGTATAGACCCACTATTGAGATATAATATAAGGATTCCCCCCCATCGAAAGAGAATATAGAAGTGGGAAACTATGTGCTCATAACATACATACTAAAGGTATGTAGATTTTGGGGAGGAATATTATGATGGACTAACAACATCCCCCAATTAGGGACTCCTAATTTCTAAGGCACATGAACATGGGGGATTGGCCCAATGACTAGTGGTATGGAGGGGCCACTAGCGTCTTCTATTGACACCTTCAATATAGTAGGAATAGTTCCTCCCGTATTGGATGAATCATTTCCACCTAACATCATATGCATGCTACATAAAAAGGAAAAAGGATTGTTGAAAGGAGGTTCATCCACATTTATAGACAAAGGGTTGGTGGGATATATCAAAAGAGGTTGAATTTGATGTGAAATTGACCAGATGATTTTCGTCGATGACTTCAATATTTGGGGGTTAAAACTCCTTAAAATATGGAGTATAATCCTATGTAACTATGTGTTTGTCATCTGTCGAAACACCCTAAATAGTGCCTGGTGTGGATTGTTGTCACTTGATGCTTGGTGATTCCTCTATCTCATGAGAATACCTTCCCTACCTCCTCAAGCAGTAAGTAGGCTAGTCAACCACTATGAAAGATGTAATTCAAACAAACAAATTCCAATGAAGGACAAATCAATCTATGGCCAACTAGAAACAAATCAAAATAGAGCACCAACTAAAAACATACAAGAAACAACAAACAAGCAATTGGTACAACCAATGGGCCTTCTGAAAACAAGTCTAGGATGATGAGGGCCCAAAACCAATCAACAAAGGTGTGAGAGACGGTTATGGTAACTGTTGTAACATGAATTTACATCACCAAATTTTTTATCAAACCCTTTTCAAATCTAGTTTCACCTTCTTCGTACCTGATTCCATTGTTTCCATTTCAAATCCTTTCTCAAAATCATCATCTTAACTCAAAACTCGTTAGTTTTTGCACTAAACAAACTTTCTTGTTTATCTCTCAAACGTCCCTTTTAGCTTTGTAAAATCCTCTCCAATTTCTAGGTTCACTATTCCCCACTTTGAAGATTTGATTCAAAGTTATAAGACTTTATTTATTAAACAATGTGGCTCAATTGTAATAGTTTTAAAGTATGATTTTGTAGTCAATACTTGCCAAATCGATTTATATACCCAAATATGAACCTAAAGGTTGTATCCTAAAGTCATGATTCAAGCCATATTGTTGAATTTCCAAAACATCCATCCAAGTGTCAAAGTCATTCGCTACGGGGATCCATTGAGTGGGCCTAATGGTTAAGAACATGTGTTTTCTCTTAAGAGGTCACAAGTTCAAATCCAGAGGGGGGTAGGGTATGTATACCTTTGTAGACTTTACCAGTCAAATCACTGGGCGGAGGGGGTCCCTTGTCCCACAAACAAGGGGGTCTCATACACCAATTTGGCGTGGCTTGGTTGTGACCTTAAAAATATTATTATTATTATTATACATAATATTTTAAGTGCAAAATGAAAGTATGTGTATGAGCGGGAACAAATAGAAAGAGATATGCACATCATCCAATGGTTCATAAACAAAGAGATCGATGGTTACTATGCATTGCGTCCCCCCAACAAGCACACAGTTTAATGAAAGAGGGGGACCTAACTATGGTTTGAGCTCTATCTACGTGTCACACAATGGGAAATTGTGCCCCCCCCTCACCACGGTACTAAATCATAAGGGACCCCCTCATGAACACACGATGTTTCCAGGCAGTGAATTTCAGGAACAAGTTCTGAGCAAATGGAGATGAATTTCCTAAATCCATGACGTGGGTTTTTGGTAGAATGATCTCAATTGGACGACTCTCAAGAATATTTGCAAAAGTTTGAATGGTTTAAGAGATTTATTCATTCTTATGAATGATATATGCTCAAATTTCATGTGGTCGTATTGGAAAAAACGGCCAATACCAAATGGGACGCCCAATTAGTAGCATGCAATTAATCAAGGGCTTGACATAAATGTTTTCTTTGTTTTCCAAATTTGTAATTGTATCCCAGTGGACGTAGGCTACAACAATTTTACAATATTCCAATGTTGCTTGGGAGTATGGAATTAGTGGCCCTTTCTGGTATGCAAGTGGCACTACGATTCAGTGAGTTGGGGAGTCCAAAGGTTGTATATAAGAAACTTGTTACAGTTCCAAGCATCAAAAACGCCTCTCAACTTCCAAGAGACCGCCCAAGAATGAAAAAGGAGCGCCCATGTGTCAAAGTTATTATCAAGCCAAAGTGTCATCGAGTATCACACAAGGTCCAAGTGTGAAGGTGAGAAATCAAGAGGGCATCGACGTGAGGTTCTTCGGATCCTTGGTAAAATGTATCAAACCTTTCCTTCACTTGACTTCACATTCTTAGCATCTACCAATATCTTATGTTCCTAGATGAGTCTCGAAGTGGGAAGTGTTGTGAGTATTTTGAAGAACTTATGGAATCTGAAGATAAATATGGGGTTGTATGGGAAGCGTATGGGTGCTCTTAGCATTGTTTGGAGGAGTGAACATCAAGTAATAAGAGCACAATCATGAACTTAGAATAGAGGAACTTTGTTCTATATTTAAGGCTAAATATGTCTCTCCTTTTGTGCAGCATAAGAATATAGTTAAAAAGCTATGATGAATGTGAGAGGTATATTGGCCTACATAAAGAAGAACTTTAATTGGTGTGGACATCCTATGAAGGATGGAAAATGTTTTTGTGGTGATTATTAGCTTCAATTTGGAGACATGGGCTACTACTATTCTAATTTTGACTTGTGAGAATTACCAATTGTTGCTAACCTATAAATCGATGGCAACAAGCCCAACCTCCTCAAAGGGTTCTAGAATTGACTCTACAAAAGCTATAAACCAAATTCACTATCTTGAGATTTGATTTATGTAGAGGAAGGGAATTATGTTACACTGAGCATTGTACAGACTTCTTAGGCTAATAGAACTTCAACAAGACATATCCACATCCTAGATTTGAAGGCAATAGTTTAGAAAATTGTTCCCAGATTTTCAGGCAGAGGATCAACATCAAATATCATTCCCATATTTCAAGGCAGGAGTTGAGGATTGGTAATTAGATGATAGGAAGTAAGACTATGTTTTTGGACCACTAACTGTAATCTTCTGAGATCAGGAATTCATCTATTGGATTCATGACTATGTGTAATAAAGAAATGTTTTTTTTTTTTCCTTAGTTTACATCTCTTTTTCCCGCTATGTACAATTTGCATTATTTATGAAGCATAGTTAAAGAATTCTGATCACTTCAGCTCTTTCTGTGTTTTAGTATTTGTAAACTAATTTCATATTATGAATGGCATTTCTGGATTCCTCGGTTTAGATGCCCATTTTTGACATTCATCTTTCTGCATCTCATTTTTATAAGTGACCTCTGCATTCACTTTTAGATATGAGATTTAAATGTTTTTCTTAAAATTTTCCACCTACAATCCTTAATCTATTTGTGCTTTACTCATTTAGACTCCATGCCCAATGGATATGACCTCTATCCAATGAAGTTTTCAGTGTTCCAAATCTAGTTCATGTCCCTTCTTTTACCTACCCTATCTACTCTATCCATTATCATCTAAATCCGACATCTATGCTTAATGTTAAAATTGTTTCTTAGTGACACTGGGTAGCCAATGTTCTTATTTGTCTTTGAGAGAGACCTCTCTGGTCCAAGATCCAACTTGTGGCATGGAGTTGGTTTAAATATGTCTTGGCATGGTTTCTAAATAGCTAGAAACTATCTCAAGTTACAATAGTAACCCTCATGCAATAATAACCCAATGTGTAAGTACCCTTGTGAAGATAAGAACCCTCTAAGGGAGTTGAGGTGCATGTTCTACATCTTTCTCAGGTACCACAAGTACTTCCCACTTCTAGTCACCTCTATGAAATCCTAGGAAAGACATCTAAGGTTACCACTTCAAAATCAAAAATCAAGGGGAACTATCATGGATTAGGTTTCTGCGTATGGGTACATAATATAGGACTAAGTCCTTAGCCTGAAAATCTAGATAAAAGTGGTGTCACCTTAAGTACTTTCCACTTCAATCCAAATCCCTTGTACATGCATAGCCCATAAAAAAAAATAAAGAGGGCATAATCTCTCCACTTTCCTAACTTTATCTAGTGCTTGACATATGTGTTAGGTGTGCTTTCATGATACACGATCCTTGCTACTAATGTATTTTCACTCTTTAATCAATGTTAGTTTGGTTTTGTGACCTTGGAGAATTTACTCTATAATCTTACACCAAGGCCCTAGAACTTAGACTATATGTGTTTTCTATTAAAAATAAGTCTAATTCTTTTTAGATTACATTTGTTTTAAGGTTTGGTTTTTACTAAAAGGTATGGAGTGAAACTTCAATGGTGTTTCTCTCAAAAAATATGTTTAACTTATAAAGACAATAAGATAACAATGCAAGATGCAAGTTTCTCTTTTTCTTTCAATGAAAACTACACAAATTCAGAGAGATAAAGAGGTTTCCTTTTGAACTTTAAAAAATGTAGCAAACTCACTGTGAGTTCTCTATTTTTCCAGTTGAAAATATTCTATAATTATGATATTTTGTCCCTTATATGATTCAAAATAAATCTGGGCTGAAGAATCGATAAGACTCAGAACTGTTAGAATATTGAAGAATACTGAGAGGGGGGGTGAATTAGTATAGATTTATTTCAAAAATTTTAACCTTCAAGCACTACATAAACATTAAACATTAATCATGTCATTCATCATCGCATAAAATCATACACATTGCACACAAATTTTTACGTGGAAACCCAACTAGGAGAAAACCACGGAAACGTTTCTTAAGTAGTTTCAAGTTTTTACAAGCACCAACTTGAAGGAAACACCCACTCCATGAGTTTTCTATCACCTACTGGAAGGAGACACTAATCCCCTCAGAATATTTTAAATGATAATATAGGATCAAATCAACCTTCAAATACAATCCCAAAATCACTTCTTAAATCTGCATACAAAACTGCTCAGAACTGTACCTCAAATCTGCAAACTTGTAAGATTCGCCACGAGCTCAATTTTCTGTTTTTGATTTTGAAACTTGGAACTTATATATTAATATATGTTCTCCTTCTAATGTAACAAGTGGAATTCAATTTGGACATACCAAGCTTCAAATATGACCATTTTATCTCGAAATCCTTTTTGGGACTAGTTTCTTGATCACTCACAAACCCTAACTTCCAACAAGTATAACTCCATACCTGTAATAAATCAGGATATGAAAATTGTACCCAATATTCTTCAATATCTTCTCTAAAATTCCTCCCAGTTTTTCTCCTTGAATCATCCCCCAAAAAAAGTTATAGAAAAAATGGAAAGATGGCGTGTTTTGGAGAAGAAATCCCTAGTTTTAAAAACATCAATTTCCACTGAGTATAAATCCAAATCTGTAATGATTCGAGACCTGAAATTCGTACCCAATATTATTCTCTATCTCTTCTAAAAAATCTCCAACTTTCACTATCTAAATCATTCTATAAAAAATGTTATATTGAAAATTCCAAGATGACCTTCAAATAAATAGAGATAGAGTGGTCAGAGATATTACAACACGGATACAAGGAGCATTGATTGAAGATGTGGCCTCTGATTGATGCCTTATCGAGTCCAGAACCAGAGCCATGAGGCACCTGTGAAGTAGAATATTATTTGTCTCCTCTTCGATTTCATTCTCTTCTGCCACCGCTCTATCTCTGACAGTTTATATCTATTTCTTTGAAGGTGCTTTGATCCCAATGAATGTACTACCCTCTTGTCTTCATGATGACTCCCCCTATCTTCATGCTTCTATTTTTACTATTTTTCTCTCCCCCTTTGACATTAATGGAAAAGGGTAATCCCCCTGAAAATATTCCCCTTTTTTTCCTTGCATAAGATTATGGAAATCAATTTGGAGTAGAAATTACTCCCATTTTTGTCAAAGATACTCAAAGGTGTCCCTAGGAAGAGGATTTGCAAAGATGTCTGCAATATGTTCTTTTGTCCAATGTACTCCAACTTGATATTATTTTCTGTGACTTGTTCCCGCAGAAAGTGTAACTTAATAGGAATATGTTTGGTCTTGGAATGCATTACTGGATTCTTGGAGATTCTTATAGCACTGGTGTTGTCACAGAGTATCAAAATAGGCTCATCATATCTCACTTGTATGTCTTGCAGGTTTTGCTTCATCTAGAGAATCTAAGTACAACATGTTGCAACAACGATAAATTATACTTCTGTTATTGATAAGGATACTGAAGATTGCTTCTTTCTCAACTAGGACACTAAGAATTCACCTAAGTAGAAATTTTATCCACTTGTACTTCTTATGTCATCAATACTTCCTTCCCAATCATCATCCATGTAGGCGACCATAGTTAACTCATTTCCTTTCGTATACAATAGCCCAATTTTTTTTTTCCTTTAAGATATCTGAAGATCCTTTTCATTACTGCTTGACATGGATTTCCTTTGGTGCCACTTGAAATATTGTAACTTGTCCAACTGCTTGCATTACATATGGTCTTGAAGCTTTCACATAGATTAGAATACAAATCATTGATCTATATAGTCTTTGATCTTCTTTTTTAGATTCATCATCTTTGCTCAACTTGCAACCGATAACCATAGGAGTACTCATAGGTTTACAATATTCCATTTTGAACTTATTTAACATTTCCTTGGTGTACTTGGTTTGGGAAATGAAAATTCCTTCATCTAGTTGAGATATCTAGAGTCCCAAGAAGAAATTCAATTCCCCAAGTAGGGACATTTCAAATTCATTATGCATATCCTTGGAAAACTTCTGACTCAATTTATAATCATCTCTTCCAAAGATTATGTCATCAGTATACACTTCAATAATAATCATACTTCCTTGATCCACTTTGTGTAGAGGTTACAAAGGTGTGAGAGACGATTATGGTAACTTTTGTAACATGACGCCAATTTTTTTTCTCAAACCCATTTCAAATCTAGTTTCACCTTCTTCATACCCGATTCCATTGTTTCCATTTTAAATACTTTCTCAAAATCATCATCTTAACTCCAAACTTCTCAGTTTTTGTGATAAATAAACTTTCTTGTTTATCTCTCAAACGCCCCTTTTAAATTTGTAAAATCCTCTCCAATTTCTATGTTCACTATTCCCCACTTTGAATATTTGATTCAAGTTTATAAGACTTTATTTATTAAACAATGTGGCTCAATTGTAATAGTTTTAAAGTATGATTTTGTAGTCAATACTTGCCAAGCCGAGGGCCTAATGGTTAAGAACATGTGTTTCCTCTTAAGAGGTCACAAGTTCAAATTTAGAGGGGGGTAGGGTATGTATACCTCCGTAGATTTTACCAGTCAAATTGTTGGGCAGAGAGGGGTTCCTTGTCCCACAAACAAGGGAGTCTCATACACCAACTTGACGTGGCTTGTTCGTGACCTTAAAAATAGATTATTATATACCCAAATATTAACCTAAAGGTTGTATCCTAAAGTCACGATTCAATCCATATTGTCAAATTGCCAAAACACCCATCCAAGTGTCAAAGTCATTCGCTATGGGGATCCATTAGTGCATATACACAATGTTTTAAGTGCAAAATGAAGGTATGTGTCCGAACGGGAATACATATAAAGAGATATGCACATTATCCAATGGTTCATAAACAAAGAGATCGATGGTTACTATGTATTGCGTCCCCCCAATAAACACAAAATTTAATAAAAGAAGGGGACCTAAATATGGTTTGAGATCTGTCTACCTGTCGCACACTGGGAAATTGTGGCCTCCCCTCACCATGGTTTATTAAATCATAAGGGAACCCCTCATGAACACGCAATGTTTCTAGGTAGTGAATTTCAGGAACAAGTTCTGAGCAAATGGAGATGAATTTCCAAAATCCACGACGTGGGTTTTTTGCAGAATGATCTCAATTGGATGACTCTCGTGAATATTTTCAAAAGTGTGAATGGTTTGAGAGATTTAGTAATTCTTATAAATGGTATATGCCCAAATTTCATGTGGTCGAATTGGAAAAAACGCCCAATACCAAATGGGACGCCCAGTCAGTTTGGAGGTAGCATGAAATTAATCAAGGGCTTGACACAGATGTTTTTTTTGTTTTCCAAATCTGTAATTGCATCCCAGTGGACGTAGGCTACAACAATTTTACAAAATTCCAATGTTGCTTGGGAGTATGGGATTAGTGGTCCTTTCTGGTATGAAAGTATCACTACGATTGAGTTGGGGAGTCCAAAGGTTGTATATAAGAAACTTGTTACAGTTCCAAGCATCAAAAGCGCCTCTCAACTTCCAAGAGACCGCCCAAGAATGAAAAAGGAGAGACCATGTGTCAATGTCATCATCATATGGGTACAGAATATAGGACTAAGTCCTTAGCCTGAAACTCTAGATAAAAGCGGTGTCACCTTAAGTACTTTCCACTTTAATCCAAATCCCTCATACATGCATAGCCCATAAAAAAACTAAAGAGGGCACAATCTCTCCATTTTCCTAACTTTATATAGTGCTTGACATATGTGTTAGGTGTTCTTTCATGATACATGATCCTTGCTACTAACGTATTTTCAGTCTTTAATCAATCTTAATTTGGTTTTGCGACCTTGGAAACTTTACTCTATAATCTTACACCAAGGCCCTAGAACTTAGACTATATGTGTTTGCTATGAAAAATAAGTCTAATTCTTTTTAGAGTACATTTGTTTTAAGGTTTGGTTTTTACTAAAAGGTATGGAGTGAAACTTCAATGGTGTTTTCACTCAAAAAATATGTTTAACTTATAAAGACAATAAGATAACAATGCAAGATGCAAGTTTCTCTTTTTCTTTCAATGAAAACTACACAAATTCAGATAGATAAAGAGGTTTCCTTTTGAACTTTAAAAATTGTTGCAAACTCACTATGAGTACTCTATTTTTCCAGTTGAGAATATTCTATAATTATGATATTTTGTCCCTTATATGATCCGAAATAAATCCGGGCTGAAGAATCGATAAGCCTTAGAACTGTTAGAATATTGAAGAATACTGAGAGGGGGGGGTGAATTAGTATAGATTTATTTAAAAAAATTTAACCTTCAAGCACTACATAAACATTAAAAACTATTCATGTCATTTATCATCACATAAAATCATACACATTGCACACAAATATTTACGTGGAAACCCAACTAGGAGAAAACCACGGAAACGTTTCTTAAGTAGTTTCAAGATTTTACAAGCACCAACTTGAAGGAAACACCCATTCCCTGATTTTTCCATCACCTACTGGAATGAGGCACCAATCCCCTCATAATATTTTAAATGATGATATAGGATCAAATCAACCTTCAAATACAATTCCAAAATCACTTCTTAAATTTGCATATACAACTGCTCAGAACTATACCTCAAATATGCAAACTTGTAAGATTCGCCACGAGCTCAATTTTTTGCTTTTGATTCTGAAAATTGGACCTTATGTATTAATATATGTTCTGCTTCTAATGTAACAAATGTAATTCAATTTGGACATACCAAGCTTCAAATATAACCGTTTTATCTCTAAATCCTTTTTGGGACTAGTTTCTTGATTACTCACAAACCCTAACTTCCAACAAGTATAAATCCATACCTGCAATAAATCAGGATATGAAAATTGTACCCAATATACTTCAATATCTTCTCTAAAATTCCTTCATGTTTTTCTCCTTGAATCATCCCCCAAAAATGTTTATATAAAAAATGGAAATATGGCTTGTTTTGAAGAAGAAAACCCTAGTTTTAAAAACACCAATTTCCACTGAGTATAAATCCAAACCTGTAATGATTCAAGACCTAAAATTTGTACCCAATATTATTCTCTATCTCTTCTAAAACATCTCAAAATTTAACTATCTGAATCATTCTATAAAAAATGTTATATCGAAAATTCCAAGATGACCTTCAAATAAATAGAGATAGAGCGATCATAGATCTTACAACATGGAGACAAGGAACATTGATTGAATATGTGGCCTCTGATTGGTTCCTTATTGAGTCCAGGCCTTGATCCACGAGGCACCTATGAAGTAGAATATTATTTTTCTCCTCTTCGATTTCATTCTCTTCTGCCACCGCTCTATCTCTGACCGTTTATCTCTATTTCTTTGAAGGTGCTTTGATCCCAATGAATGTGCTGTCCTTTTGTCTTCATGATGACTCCCCCTATCTTCATGCTTCTATTTTTACTATTTTTATCTCCCCCTTTGACATTAATGGAAAAGGGTAACCCCCTTGAAAATATTCCCCTTTTTTTTCTTGCATAAGATTATGGAAATCAATTTGGAGTAGAAATTACTCCCAATTTTTGTCAAAGATACTCAAAGGTGTCCCTAGGAAGAGGATTTGCGAAGATGTCTGCATTATGTTCTTTTGTCCCAATTTACTCCAAGTTGATATTATTTTCCGTGACTTGTTCCCGTAGAAAGTGTAACTTAATAGGAATATGTTTGGTCTTGGAATGCATCACTGGATTCTTGGAGATTCTTATAGCACTGGTGTTGTCACAGAGTATAAAAATAGGCTCATCATATCTCACTTGTATGTCTTGCAGGTTTTTCTTCATCCAAAGAATCTAAGTACAACATGTTGCAACTATGATAAATTCTACTTATGTTATGGATAAGGATACAGAATATTGCTTCTTACTCAACTAGGACACTAAGAATTCACCTAAGTAGAAATTTTATCCACTTGTACTTCTTATGTCATCAATACTTCCTTCCCAAACATCATCCATGTAGGAGACCATAGTTAACTCATTTTCTTTCGTATACAATAGCCCAAAATATTTTGTTCCTTTAAGATATTTGAAGATCCTTTTCATTGCCGCTTGACATGGGTTTCCTTTGGTGCAGCTTGAAATATTGTAACTTGTCCAACTACTTGCATTACATATGGTCTTGCATCTTTCATATAGATTAAAATACCAATCATTGATCTATATAGTCTTTGATCCGCTTTTTTAGATTCATCATCTTTGCTCAACTTTCAATCGATAACCATAGGAGTACTCATAGGTTTACAATCTTCCATTTTGAACTTATTTAACATTTCCTTGGTGTACTTGGTTTGAGAAATGGAAATCCCTTCATCTAGCTTAGATATCTAGAGTCCCAAGAAGAAAGCCAATTCCCCATGTAGGGACATTTCAAATTCATTATGCATATCCTTGGAAAACTTCTGACTCAATTTATAATCATCTCTTCCAAAGATTTTGTCATCAACATAGACCTAAATAATAATCATACTTCCTTGATCCATTTTTTTGTAGAGGTTACTATTTGCATTTCCACTTCTAAATCATTGTCGTTGTAAGTACCTGTCTAATATTGAGTACCTAGATCTCAGAGCTTGCTTAAGTCCATACATAGCTTTCTTCAATCTGCAAATATAGTCTTCCTTTTATGATAGTAGAAACGCTTTTGGTTGTTCTATGTAGACTTCTTCTTCTAATTCTTCATTTAGAAACTCTGATTTTACATCCATCTGATACACTTTTATCCTTTTGGATCATTCATAAGCCAAGAACATTTTGATTGCTTCCATTCTAGCCACGTGAGAAAAGGTTTCTTCAAAATATATTCCTTCAACTTGAGCATATACTTTTGACACTAGTCTTGCTTTGTTTCTGGCTACTTGTCCATGTTCATTTAGCTTGTTTCTGAAGACCCATTTTTTCCCAATCACATTTTTTTCCTTTGGTCTTGGAACTAGTTCCCATGTCTCAGTCTTCTTTATTTGATTTAGTTCTTTTTCCACATCCTTGATCCAATGCTCATTATTTTTGGCTTTCTCAAAGTTACTTGGTTCAAGTGTGGACAATAATGAACAATGTCCTTTTTCAAGTGTCTGTTCTTCCCTTATTCCTCAAGTTTCTACTCTGACACGTCACACTTCTATCTCCAATGATTTGTTTTGGTGGGTGATTCTTCTGAAACCGATGGTTAGTGTCCTAGAAGGTGTTTGAAAATATTGTTGGTTGTTTTCTTCTTGTTCTTCTTCTGGTTGTTTCTCTTCTTGTTTTTCTTCTTCTTCCTCCTCTTCTTGATTTAGTTATTCATTTTACCATTCTTCAATGATGTTTGGATTTATTCTTTTCCTCCTCGTCTTCAGCAAGTTTGATTCATCAAATTTTACATTGATGCTTTCCACTATCTTGTTGAGTCTTAGATCATAGCACTTATGTGCTTTTCTTTTGCATGAGTACTCAACAAATATTTCTTTGTTCACTCGAGAGTCAAATTTTTCAATCTTCTTGTCTTCCCTTTTTATGTAACACTTGCTTCCAAACACTCTAAAGTTCTTGACATTGGTCGATCTTCCTTTCCATAACTCATATGGAGTCTTATCACTATTAATTTTGATCAATCCTATGTTCAAGATATGAACGACTATATGCACAATTTTTCCCCAAAATATATCACTTAGCTTGGAGTCATTCAACATGGTTTTGGCCATTCCTTGTACATTTTTGTTTTTCCTTTCAATAACTCCATTTTGCTGAGGTGTTCTAACTATTAAGGATTGTCTTTTTATTCCATGTTCTTCACAAAAATCCCCAAATTCATTTGAATTAAACTTACCTCCATTATCTGATCTTAAGCATTTGATTTTCAAATCAGTTTCATTTTTAACTAGTTTCTTGAATACCCTGAAACATTCAAAAGATTCTGAATTTTTTTTGAGGAAGCAAACCCAAGTCATTATGGTGTAGTCAGCAATGAGTAGCATAAATTATTGTTGACCATGTAGTCCTTTTGTTCTCATGGGACCACATAAATCAGTGTGTACAATCTCCAATAGTTTTGTTGTAGAGTATTCCTTTGCCTTGAATTCAACTTTTGTTTGTTTTCCATGATGACAATGCTTGCACATAGTATTCGTTGGCTTTGTAATTTATGGAAATTCTCTTACAACTTGCTTCTTGATGATATTTACAATATTATCAAAGTGTATATGGCCCATTCTCCTATGCCAAATCCAACTTTTGTCTTCTTTTCCCAAACAACATCTTTCTTATTCGATCTCATTCAAGATGTATATGTTGTTTGGAGTCCTTGTCACTGTTTCCACTGGTCTTCCCGATCCTTATTTTATTATTTCACATTCTTTTGAATTGAATATAAGTGTGTGTCCTTGATCACACGTTTGTCTCACACTTAGCAAATTATGCTTCATATTTTCAGCAAGTAGGACATTTTCTTCCACATCATCTTTGTTTCCAAGATTGTTTGGTCCTTTTCCTATAATTTTGGCTAAGATATCATTTCAAAATGTGACAAAACCCTATTTTTATTTCTTTAATGTTACAAATCCATTTTTGTCTCTAGTCATATGCTTTGAGCATCCACTATCAATATATCAATGGATTATTCTATTTTGGTCTTGTAAGGCAAATCCACATTCCTCAACCGTCAAATCTTCTTTCTTCCTTTTCCAAGTTCTGTGTTGTTCCCCTATATGATTGAAATGAACATGCCTAGTTTCTCTTGAAGAAAGTATCAAATAAATTTTGCAATTTCTGGCTATGTGTCCAAAATTGTTACATTTGTAGCATTCAATTTCATAACCTAGAGCACTAAAACTATTCTAATTTCGGTTAAATCCCTGACGAGGATTTCTAGGATAATTTACTTCATAATTATTCTTTGGATTTTCAAAGCTACTTTTATTCTAGGTGTTTCTACCCTTTGCATAGGCTCTACAATTTATGGCTTTATGCCCAAAATTATTGCAAGAATAACACAATCCAAGAAAAATATTTTGGTACCTGGGTGTGGGTGGTCTTCTAGTTGGTGTTATTCTTTTGCAATCATGGTATTATTCTTGGGTCTTATTCATTGTTGTTTGTTGATTCCATGTTCCTCTTGATGCACTATCTTCTTCTTAATCCTTCTTTATTTCTAGTTTTTGTATGTCCTCCTTTAGAGGCTTGCATTCTTCTTTCTTGATGGAACCCTTGATAGTATCTGCATAACTTCTTTTCTCTACTTAATTTCATGTCATTATAGAACTTGAAACCTCATCATTATTATTTTGTTGTATCCAAGTCTATACATGTCATAGAATGGTTTTTGATTGCAGATGATTTCATCCAGTATTTTGGTGCTATTGCCAAAATTTAGTTGGATTCCCTTCTTTTGTAGTTCCTTTCTTAGTGAGACTATTTCAACTTCCAAATTCTCTGTTATTTTCTTCTTGTCTTCCAGTTGTCTCTTCAGTGTTTCTTCAATCACTTTGGCTTCTTCCCACTGAATCCTTAGATCTATGATAATCTTCTTGGCTTCTTCAGAATTTTTTCTAGGGTTTTGAAAGCCTTTATTTAGTTTACTTAACTCTTCTTTGAGAGACTTTTTTTTCTTCCTTTATATTCTTAGATCACTTAAGGAACTGATCAATTCTGACTCAAGATTCACTTCTCCTTCTTCCTCTCAGTCTCCTTCATTATTTTCAGTAGTTCCCTCTTGAGTCTCTAAGGCCATGAAGAGTATTCTTCTTGAGTCACTGTCACTATCATCATCTTCATAGGACGAGGAACTATTGTCTTTGGAATATAGGTTTTCTTTTAAAAAACTATTCCTTTTTTTCTTTCCTTGTCTCTTTTTTGATATTTATTTTCTTTCTTAGGATCTTCTTCTTCATCACTATCTGAACCCTTTCATAAAAACATTTGGAAGCAAAATGGCCAACTTTACGACAATTAAAACATTTGAAAGGAAGATTACCTGTGTACTTTTTAGTTCCTCTTTTCATCTTTCTCACAAAGTTTGTTTCTTCTTCATTGTTTGAGTCATGACTATTGTTGGAGTAGGATTTTGACCTTGGTTTGTTCTTTCTTTTTTTCTTGGAGGATTTGAAAGATGTTTCCCTTCAACATGGATTTTACTATTCTATTCTCATTTCATATTTTGTAAGTATTCCAAGTAATTCATCCATGCTCAACGTAGCCAAATCTTGTCTTTCTTTTAGAGATGAGATGTTAGGGTCAAATATCACCGGGAGAGATCTCAGTATATTTTGCACAATAACTGATTTTTCAATATTTTCTCCTAGTCCTATTATAGTAGTTACAATTTTCATCAACTCAGAGAAAATAAGGTGCAACATATTCATCTTCCTTCATTCTTATAGGTTCAAATTTTCCTCTATAAGTTTGAAGTTTGACCCCTTTGACGTTAGCATATCCTTCATAAACATTCATGAGCTTGTCCTAGGTTTCCTTTGCATAATCACAATTCATAAACTTAACAAATTCTAAACATGTTAGACAACTTAGAATGACATTTATATCCTTTGAATTGTATTCACTAATATTTTCCCCAGCATTATCTGTTGGGGAGAAGATTGTG
>SNQJ01S0077767.1:22064-45167 GCA_010110895.2 Picea sitchensis | reverse complement strand
TAATTTCAGATAATAAGCCTCTTCGATGGGGCAACCTTCTTTTACCCCACTTAAATGTTCAAGTACAAGATGATTCAAAATGAAAATGTCTCCTTGGTATATATAGGAGACTAGGAGGTATAATTACAACTAATGGCCTAAAGTCAACATAAATAAAATAAAATTATGAATATAATATGCCCCAATTAAGGGGTAATGAGCCAATATTAGGGCTTAACAAATACAATTCCAAAATCACTTCTTAAATATGCACACAAAACTGCTTAGAACTGCACATCAAATATGCAAACTTGTAAGATTTGCCATGAGCTCAATTTTCCATTTCTGATTTTGAAGCTTGGACCTCACATATTAGGATATTTTATCCTTCTAATGCAATAAGTGGAATTCAATTTGGACCTACCAAGATTCTGATATAACCATTTTATCTCAAACACATGTTTGGAACTAGTTTATGGATTAGTCACAAACCCTAACTTCCAATAAGTATAAATCAGTACGTGTAATGAATCGAGTTCTGAAACTTGTCCCAATCTTCATAGAAATATGCTATGGAATTCCTCCAAGTTTTTCTACTTGAATTTCCCCCCCAAAAATTTTATATCGAAAAATGGAAAGATGACTCGTTTTGAAGAAGAAAACCCTAGTTTTAAAAACCTCAACTTCCACCGAGTATAACTCCAAACCTATAATGAGTGAATGCCTGAAATTCATACCTGAGATTCTTCACTATCTCTTATAAATAAAATCCAAGTTTTGATATTCGAATCATTCTAGAAAAGAATTGTATCTAAGACTCCAAGATGAACTTCAAATAAAACACTAGAACAAATCATCACAAGATTTGATCTTCCCTTGGAATTTCTCCCTTCTTCACTTCATCCTTCCTTGGAAATTCACTCCTCTAGGATGAAATTCGCTTCTCTTCCTTGGCTAGGTCGAATTGGTGTGATGCAAATGCCAAATGAGACTCCTCTTATTTATATGAGTCTTCTCCACATGAGGGGGTGTGACCAAGGGTCACAACTTTTGTGTCCCACCTCTTCCTTAAGGATGGCCGACCTTAGGGATTTTTTTACTTTAGTTTAGGGGCTTCTTCTCTTGGATTTAGGGGATTATTCACTTGGATTTAGGGGATTATTCACTTGGATTTATGGGCTTCTTCACTTGGATTCTTCAAGACTTCATTTATGTACAACTAAAAGTGGGCATGTGGAAACAACCACATGTTATCTCATCCTGTGAGGGAAATTATTAAAAGCTACTCCATAAGGGGACCACTTTGGAGTTATATACACTTATGTCAAGGATCCTTCAAGGCTCTTCAAGGCTTGTTCAAGTGGAAACATCATCATCACTTTTAGGGGATTCTGGGATTTTCTTTAGGGATTATTCTAAGTTTGACATCAATGACAATCAATTTTCGAACAAGAACCTGTAAGACATGATGATAATTGATCAAGGTCATGTAAGCTATGTAAATCAATGCACGCAAAAGATTGAATAAGACAAATGAGGATGTGAGAGGAAAGTTTAAAAATAATTAAAAATGATAAAGATAAAAAGGAGAGAGGTCTAAGGAATGAGAGGTGAAGAGCCATGGATGTTTTCCTTCCATTTACCCCTATCTCTCCCTATTTATTTAGTCTCTCTCATACTCAAAGGGTTTTTGTCCAAGGAGAGGAGAGCATTGTAAACTTCCAGACTTGACGAGATAAAGAATATTGAGCACCATTCGACTGATTTTTCCAATTGGGCTCCAAGGTAAAAATATTTTTTCAGTGAGTTGTTTTTCCTATATGTGTGAGGAGTATCTATTTTAAATTATCCATCATGTTTAGTTGCAGTTTGTTGGTTATCTTTAAATGGATACTCTGTATATCAATTGAGTGGGTGAGGAAGTAATTGTTGCATATTCTTTTATTTATTGTATGTGAGGTTTTTTTCATTTATAGCATGTTGGTTTAAAGGCTATTACCAATCCAACAGATAGTTATCCTCCACCGTTGATAGAATTGGCAAAGGGAAATATATGGTAGACCTTCTGAAGATGTTAGAAAACTTCCTAAACATAATTTTCTCTCTCTTGACAGTCTCTCTCTCTCTAGCGTGATTTTTTCATTGTCTAGTTGATGTATTAGAGTTCCCACACATCATTTTATTTTGGTGGAAAGACGAAACCATTAGAGGGTCATTTTCCTTGTTTCATGGGAATTATAATGCATGTTGGGCACCCATTTGGTTGTTGGATGAATTCCTTTGCTTGCTGGGTGATTTTATTTGGGTTTTAGGCATCCACTTACTTGTTGGAAAAATTATTTTATTGTTGGGAATACTTTTTGTTGGTTGGGGTGATTTTAAATCTTGTTGGGCATATCCAATCTCTGTTGGGTCGATTGAATTTTTGCTAGGAATCCCATTCATTGTTAGGTTGATTTGTCTATTTCCTTGGGCATTGTGTAACCCACGACTTGTTTCCAGGATGTCCATGAATTCGGTTTTTGGTCTAAACTTTGCTAGTGATATCTAGCTCAAGAAGAAAGACACCACACATTTATTTTGGTTTCAAATCACCTCATCTATGAGATAAAACCCTAACCCTAATATTCGAGCATATCAATTGAACTGTAATGTCTGAATTTTTTTGGGCACCCTGAAAAATCCCACATGTTGTCAGAGCATTTCAATATCCATAGATTTGGTCAGTTATTACCTCTGCTAGATTTTCCTCATTGGTTCATGGTCAAGGCATTGCAATGAGCACTCATTGTGATAGAAGCTACGCATCCTCTCTTTCTCACACATGACACTACTAATTGGAAATTGAACCTGTTGGAATACTGAGAGGGGGGTGAATCAATATGAGCACTTGTTACCACTTTCAATCACAATATATAATCTTCAAATTCATTAGAAATATACAATTTATGATTTCATTCAATATATCATTAGAATATAACCATAAGCAGTAAAATTCAATAATATCACATCAGATGCACAAAACACCGAAATTTACGTGAAAACCAAAATGGGAGAAAGTCACATAATTCTTTCTTATATATATATCAAGAATACATTCATAGGAAACAAAAACTTCCAAATTATCCAGAACCAACTAGAAGGAGGAAAACCCCCCCTGATTTACAAGCACTTACCTCGAGGAAGCACCAAATCCCTGAGTTCTACAACTCCAACCAGAAGTGGGATATGACCCCATGATTTACAGGAGCCAACCTGAAGGAAGATCCAACTCCGTAAGTTCTCCAGCACCAATTAGAATGAGGCTATGATCCCCTAATTTACAAGAACCAACAGGAAGCTAGAACTCCCATAATTCTCCGGAACCAACCGAAAAGAGGCTACAAACCCCTTTCCTTTCCCCATCCTACCACCTTGAAATATAATCATAGACTCAATGTCACTACCACTGATCAAATTGTAACTGCCACTGTCACCAATACAACAACCTATCATTGTCACTGTAACTATCACATCAACCTGTAACTGTCACTATCACATCAACCAATCACTATCATTGTCACATCAACCTGTCACTGTCACTGTCACAAAAATCAATCACTATCACTCTGTCACATCAACCTATGCCTAATGATCAACCAATCATCCAACTTGTCAATGTCCCTATTAGTGTCACTGTCACTGATATATCATCATCAATCAACTGTAATCGGGTCCACTCACATGGATACCAAAACCATCACCATACCATGTACATCATACCTATACTGTCTCATGCATCAAACATATACCATGAAATGTGCCTCAAGCATATACCATATCACTCATGATATGTCTCAATCATGTCATACACCATGTACCATAAGATATCATCAATGATGTGCTTCAAACAAGTACCCTAAGATGTGACTCAAGCATGTGATAACATCACCATGGCATATACCAAACCAAATACTGAGATATCTAAGATATACTTCTAGCAATGTATCATATCATCACAAAGGTGTACCATATCATGCACCATCATCATTAAGACACGCCTCAAGCATGTACTGTAAACATAACCTTCAATAACACATATAAAGAATACATGTGATCCTGTCGCTGACCCGATACATAATATTACATACATGTAGCTCTTCCTCAGCCTAAAAAAAAAGAGAATACCATCTTCATCAAACTTTACCTCAGTCTCGTGGGACTAGTTTTAGATTATTCAGAAACCCTAACTTTCAACAATAATAACTCCATACATGTAATGAATAAAGTTATAAAATTTTAACAATAGGTACTCTGAGATATTTGTTCCATCTTTGCAAAATTTCATGGTCTAAAACTTCTCAGAAAAAACGTTACAATGAGAATGGAAAACTTTCCTGAATTTTAGCCTATTATGGAGAGAGAACTTGTAGAGCATGCCACATGCTCAATATTTGATATATGATTCTGAAACTGACACACAAGATACCAAAAATGGTTATATTTGTAGTGCAATTATTCTCATAGAATTTGGATCCTCTATGAAGAAGTTATGTCCTATTTACCCATAACAACTATTTGAGACTAGTTTCAGGACTAGTAAAAAACCCTATCTTCCATAGAATTTATCTCCAAAAATACAATGATCTAGAAGATGAAATATTTACAATAGGTACCTTGACATGTCTTCTCAACCTCCTCCATTTTTTTTTTCGATCTAAATCATTCTATAAAAAATGTTACATCGAAAATGGTAAGGTGACCTTTAAATAACATACCTTAGAACGCATCATCACAAGACTTCATCCTCCCCTGAAATTTCTCCCTTCTTCACTTCATCTTCCCTCTGAAATGCACCTAAGATATCCTTGGTTACCTTAGATGATAATCAATTTCTCACTTAGATATATATTCAATGAACTTGTGTGTGTGAATTATGCTTATGAGAGACTTCTTGAGGTGTATATATACTTTTTCTAAGTAACCTCTTTCCCTAACTTTAAGGCTTCTCAAAATTTCTTATTACAACCACTTTGCCCTTTCATTAATGATTTGTATCCAATTAGAGGATTCTTAACCGTTCTTCAGGTCTTCCAACTTCAAGACCTCATAAATCCTCAATTGTGAGGAACTATGTGACGTTCCACCTACCGTTCGAAACAACATGATGAAGAATATCCATCTATGAGTGTATTACCTACATTTACACTGTCCTTCATGTACTTATACCTTAAAAAAAATTGGGATTCATGAACATACCTGTGGGGATTCTTGTATACTTATTAAAATGTACCCATCAAATCTATTTACATCAATGACAACCACTTCTATATGTTGACATCAATGATAACCAATTGTCCAATCAACATCATTGACAACCAATTATCCAACAATCTCCCCCTTTGGAATTGATGGCAACACTCATACTCCAACACTCATGCTCCACCTGTGATCAATGCTTCTCTGATGTATATCTCCCCCTTTGACATCAATGGAAAATGGTGTCTCCTCTTGGGGCTTCTCCCCATGTCTTTATGCTTCTAATCTTTCTATTATGATATTTCTCTTTCCCCCCCTTTGACATCATGGAGAAAAGGGTAACTCCCCTTGTTAGTATACTTTCTATGACTTCATGCGATCCCCCTATCTTCATGCTTCTGATATTTCTTTTCTAATCTCTTTCTCTAACAATTTATCTCCCTTGACTTCTCTGCAAGATGTGGTGTAGATCATTGTGGGATTTATGTATATTCTTTTCCTTTCCTATCTTTTTGTGCTTCTTGTCCATTGGTGCTTCCTCTTGTAATTCATTGACATATATAAAAAGCGTTCAAAGTTACTTGAATTCAAATATTCATGGCTTGTCATGTTCACATTAATGACCATACTTTATTCTAATGATATAGCTTATGTTGTGTCTGTCACTTCTTGACTTCCTGATTCCACATGTCCACTGATTCCACTGATTCCATTGATATGTCATAAAAATTTCCATGAATTTTCTACACAATGTTGACCCATCTATCTCTTTATCATTCTAAAGACTTCTTCGAATCTTCTAGAACCAATCATTACATATTCCGTGCTTCTCAATCTTTCTATAATAATCTCTATAAATCTCTTCCTGTGTAATCTTTAGATGATACTTGCATGGGAGTGTGTTCTAAAATATGTTTCCCAAATAATCAAACTGTCACTAGACATTCTGTACTTCTGTCACCAAACCGTTCTGAAAATTCCTTTCCAAAATCTGCAAAAACTTCAGACTGCGAAAAAATAGTTCTCTAATCTATAGAGCTATTGCTTAGACTCCCAAGCCAGATGGATCAGAAAAATACCCACTATGATGCGAAGTAATCTTCTTCTTCGCCTACGGATCATCATCATCCTCTTTCTAAATTCTTACCTCTTCCTCTTTTTCTATGGATTCATCATGATCTAGTACTAATGCAAATCCTGTGAGTATGATCTTTGGGACCTTGTTATAGAAAGATTTTCCTCACCTCATGCAAACTTTCTCAGAAGGCCTTTTCCATTTCCCTATGCAGACTTGAAGTCCCCTTTTGCAGTTCCCAGAGATAAAAAACATATTTTTCACACATATGTTCCCTAACAACTATATGCATGTTGTACCATTACAACCCGCGTACATCGGGTTTTCTGATCAAAATTAAAAAATGGTGTCCGATTTACATGTCACGTCACATGATCCATGATCCTTGACCTTCCATATATTGGAAATGTTCTGAATCGGTCCTTCAGTTCCATTTGAAGGCTATAAATGGGCCTTATCCAAGATGTGGAGAAAGAGGAGAAGAATTCAACTTTGAGAGCAAATTTACTCTGGAGAAATTATTCACTTCATATTGAGTCTGCATCCCTTTGTCCTTTTAAGTCTGAACACATTGTTCAACCCCCAAGCTCTTCCCTATTTAATGGAGAACCTCATTGTCTCTCTTATATGTGCTTGCCTTTGGTGGAGGATTGAAATGGTGGAGGCCCAACTGGAAGGGACTTCATTTCTCAGTTCCGAATGTGTCGACACGGAAGTTTGTCATTCATACACTTATGTTGATTACATTTTAATTGAAATACTCTTTTCTCTTCCATTTAATGTCTTCCAAATATTTGAATTGTTATTCCATGGGCATATTTGTTATGAATGTTGATGGATTATGCTATTTTATGTTCTAACGTTATATATTATCACCATATGCTTGCATATCTTGGTTGTTGAGGACAAGTTGTAGGTGTATTTCTTTGAGTCAAGTTCTCAATGATGGACTTCATCTAACGTCTAGATGAGGTAGGATCTTTATCTTGTCTCGTTAGAATGTTTGTTTATATAACATACTTGAGATTATAGTTGATTTATGTAGTCATTTTTGTCTGGTGTGGTTTACCCCATGCCATAGAGTGATTTTCCTTGTAATAGAATTGGCCACCATACTGGGGATTGAATCTTCTTTTCGGGGTTTGGAGTGTTTTTCTCCTTGATTGCTCTCATTTATCTGGATTTTCTTGTCATCTGATTTCTTGACAACCTCTTTTCATTTTAAGTCTTATTTTCTTGGCCTTATCCTTAACTTGGATGTGTTTCAATACATATATGCGGTTTTTTCCCTGACAACCTCATACATACATGAGCTATCGTTCTGTAGGAAGCATATATACGTGGGTTTCTTCTGAACAATCACATACATCATCCTTGTTTTCTTGATTGTTGAGTTTGATGTTTTCTAGGTAAGTTTTGATGGTTGTTGAGTCTTCTTAGGTCTATGTTATGACTATTAAGTTCCTGGAAAGTGATAGGAAACCTTTCTTTGGTTGAATTTTCCGACGGTTTTTCTTTCTCATCATCCTTTTCATTAGTTGTCCTTACATCCTGGGATGGGTGTTTTCTCCTTGATATTCTACCTGATTTGTCTCTATTTACATATAGTAGGGTCTTTATATCAAGTTGTTGTTCAACCTTGCATTTTCATTCCTTTATATTGAAAATACAAAAAAGATACATTTTGCGTCATTGGCATTTGATCTTTTGGGTTCTTGTCATTGATCTTAGTGCGTGTATAGAAAGATTGAATATTATTTGAAATTACAGAATTGAATTAAAAGTTTCATTTAGAAAATCTTATCGTTTATTGGGAATTGAAGTTAAGACTTTTCATTTGATTCAGATTCATTTATTTTACTTGCTGAGTCATAACATCATCAGTTTCATGACCACACCTTTTGAGTAAGAAAATCCACTAAAAGTAATGCTGATAAATTTTAAATTGATTAGAAATGATTTTATTTTTTAGGGTGCACAAACTAGCTTAAGATTTAGAGCCTTGGAATATGATTTTATGAGTAAAGTTCTCCAAGGATATTAAACTCAACATCTGTGTTTGACTAAGGGAGTGGTGAAATCCATTGTATAATTGGTGATTCTAGGAGGCTCTAGTCACACCGGAGTTAAGCACGAGGTTGTGCGAGGTTGGTTGAGGGGATATCCCTCCATTACCTTCTTAGCATGATAGATATTTCTAGGGATCTATTCCTATATGGGGGACTTTCTAGTACCTTTACCTCTATGAGATGCGATGCTTTCAAGATTTCGGGCTTTGMTACCCTTCCCATACGGTGGACCTGACTTACGAATGTTCACCTACACATTGGTTATATCGTGGTGGCTTAGTTTCTTGACATAGGTTAGCCACATAAGTTACTTGTAGGGGTTATTCTGCAGGTCCCTGTGTYAGATAAGGGTCGGACAACACACAACCTTTATGGAAGATTACCTCTCCRGGGGGATCTGACCGACTGGTTGTTAATTGCACGAGGGACCTTATAACTTATTCTGATACCTCCAATCTTTTGAAGGGAGTCTCAGGCCCCTCTTGGGCGAGGCATACCTACTTTAGGGAGGGAGGCCCCTTTCAACCACTTTATCCTATTTGTGTGCATATTGGCCCTTTTGTTTATTTTTGGTGTGCTCTCTGATTGTTAGTTTTCCTTATGATTTTGTATTGCGTCATGAGTTTTCATTATTGTGGATAATGGTTGTCCCCTTGAATCCCTTAGTTAGCACTACCCAATGCATGGTCTTTTCTCATTCCATGGGGATGAATCCTTTTGTATTTCTGATTAGTATGTTGAATCATGATACTCAGCCAATACCTTGGGATTCTAATAATTTTTCTCATGGAATGATAGACATGTATTCACTCTTTCCATCCTTTGTCTTGTCGTCTTATGTGAATCCTAGTTTTGGGTTTGGGGGCATGATGCCTCCTTATTCTCCCTTTTCATTTGGTGGGAGTCATATCCCTCAACTAACTCTTACAGTAGGAGGTTGGAATCTTTCTTCCTATGGATCTAATCCTAGCTTCATTATTATAGGAGCAAGTGCTCAAATGGGAGGTCATTCTACTTATTACATCTCGTCCATCTATCCTTCTTCCTCTATTCTGGTTCCTACAAACACTTTTCCCATGGCGGACCTTCGTCAGTACTCTGGTGTTTCATTTGAAGGGATTTAGTTTTATAGTATGGGAAACCCCCTTCACGAAGTTCCTTCATTTGGGAGAAACATATATCCTCACCTGAGTAACCCTTGTCATGTCTCTTTCTCTTCACAAGCGTCTTCCTCGGTGACAATTCCCTTACAAACATTTATGAATCAGTTTGGAGGAGGATACTTTCCTACCGGACATGGCCATGGTGTATACCAGAACCCTTCCTGGCCTACAATTTCTCAAAACTAGTATTTCCCGGAACCTTGGTCTCAAATGCTGCAACCAACTTCCACACCATCCATGCTGGAAACACAAGTCTAGTCACTATGAGTCATACTGACATTATATCACCAACCTCTGCTAGTCATGTTGGAGATAGGTCAACAAAATCTACAAGTCATGTTGAAGACTAGCAACCAACCACTGCAATTCATGCTGGGGGCACAACTCTAGTCATTGCTAGTCACACTGCACATACATCACCAACCTATGCTAGTCATGTTGGGGATTCATCACCAATATATGCTAGTCATGTTGGGGATTCATCATCAACCTCTATTAGTCATGTTAAAGGTTCATCACCAACCTCTTCTAGTCATGTTGGACATTCATCACTAATCTCTGCAAGTCATGTTGGATATTTTCTTCTAGCCTCTGCAAGTCATGCTGGGAGCATGTAACCAACCACTGCAAGTCATGCTGGGAGCATGTAACCAACCACTGCAAGTCATGCTGGGGGAATTCATGTGAATGAGAAGCCTAGACATGTAAGACATAAACCCAAGTTCCTTTGTAGGATTTGCAAAGGAGATCACCTTACTCATTTGTGCCCTGCTACTGTTGTGGTACAAGAAGCGTGGTCCTTACCTAGGGGCCCTTCGGGTTCTGAGTCATCTTTGGTTTCCCATCCTTCTTTGGTTGATACAACGGTCATACCGATGCAATATTTGACTGAAACCACTCTTATTTTTTGGGGTGATGCGTTTCTTTACCATGTTGTCTCACATCTTGTTTAACCAATGGTCATGCCGATGCAATATTTGACCGACACCACTCCTGTTTTTGGGGGTGATGCGTCTCTTGACCTTGTTGTCTCGCATCCTTTTCAACCAATGGTTGAAGAAGTGGTCATGCCAATGCAATCTTCGATTGATCCCACTCTTCTCTTGGAGAGTGACAAGTATAAGGAAGTGACATTGTCGATGCAATATTTGGTCAATCCCAGTATTCTTTTGGAGGGTGGTGCGTCCTTCGATCATTTCCTTAGAATTTCTAGTCCTGTACCTTTTGAACAAGTAAGCATTCTACTCTCTCTCAGTACACTCCCTCCAAGTCCTAGGGTTGTTTCCTTTGATCGGAATGATCTTGTAGAACCTCGACTTCCTTCTTATACATCCTTCTATATAAAGGGCATTCTTCGATATATTGTAGATAAGGTAACCTCTACAAGTATTTTATCCTCTAGAAAGCTTTGGGTTTTTCCAATCTTGTGTCAGCTATCTATTAGTTGCTAACTTTAGAAAGAAGTCATGCATGGGAGCCTTGGCCTCTCCCATTATATTCTACTTAGAACAACATCTTCTGAGTCTTGTTTAAGCTCTTTTCCGACTCTCTCAAAAAGAGAAAAGATTATTGAGTGAAATTGTCTCTTTCACACTCATAAATTAGATTTGAAAGGACATCTATTTGGTGTAAGTTTAACCCTTTTTTCAGACCAAGTAGACTAATTTCAGAAAAGGAATACTCTAGTCACTAGTGGCTAGAAGAGTTCTCCTCGGTATTGGTTTATAATTTTTTGAGCCTAGGGGACTAAATTTACGAAAAAAGACATTATTTGAAGTTAATTTGTAATTTCATCTCATTATCTTGCTTGCAGTATTGAGCCTATTGTCAGTTCCCGCTTTCACATTATAATCCTATCACCTCAACAGTTTGCATCATCAACCAAGCAGAACCTTGTTTATATCCTTTGCAACTTGACACCCTATAACCCAAGTGGAAACATTCACCCGAGTGTCCATACCCTGCATGCAACTCCTTGCATTGAGCATAGCTCTGTTCCACTGTTGGAACTAGTTTCTTACTCGCGACACTCGTTTCCTTCTCTGTATCATAACATTCATTTGACTATGAAAAAACAAAAAAATACGGGCGAGAAAAGAGTATTACCTTATGTTGGCAGCAGTCATGTCGCCTTTGAACATAAGAAATTTTTTTGAGTCCATTTGTGATCAAAATTTTGGGTTTAGCATGACCTTAGGAAGATGATCTCGTTACCGATATTTTATCCCCTGGACTGGTTACTCTTCTAGTCCCTATGGAGAGCTTGATTGGTGCCTCTTTCATCGCAAAGTTTCATCATTTAGTCTACGCTTCCAGAGTCATCCATATGTCTCATTCTCTTGTTCAAAGGATGTCTATCAGCCAGTGTCGGCCATTCCTCAGAACCATTGACTTTGCATGTCTTCCATACCCTCAATGTGTCTCACAATTACATGAAGTTGTAGTCCTACTGTGCACCTTGGTCCTACTTTCCTTATGGGTAGGTAACCTTGAACCCAAAAATCTACATCTTCTCATTGGTCGCTGACTGGGGGGTTTCCCTTGTGTTCGAGAATAATAAATCTGATCAATGAGATTTCTGTGGTGAGGATTTTCATCAATGTTTAGAAAAACCACACATTGGGATTTGAGTAGTGTCTTGGATTCCATTATGCTTATTGGTGGTTTTCTTGCCTTTGTAGAAAATTTTACTCATTGGATGCTATTCAAAGGGTCTTTTTCGTGCACTACTTTCATTTGGTGCATGCAGAAGATGCATAGGGTCATTGGTTCATGAATATGTTCTTCCTTTGAGTTCCTCCAAATAATCAAGCTCCTTCTTTATACCTCATGTTGAATGATGAGAGATGCCTTAATTCTCTCCTTGTAGTGGGTTTCCTTCCATATATTCTGGAAATGAGACCTAGAGTCCTATGAGTACCTAGAGGCTTACAGTCATCAGTGACAAGTTCTCTCATTATTGATAATTGGGAATACATAAATGTCTCCTGATTGATGGATTCTTCAAGTGTTCGACCTCAACACCTTTATTCACACTTGTAATAATGTACTCAGTGCCTTGATACCTACTTTCATTATCGGTAGGTTGTCTTGCATTTGTTAACGGTATACCTTAATGACCGGTAATCAAACAAAGTCTCATTGTGTTCGACCACAACTCTTTTATTCACATGATGTAGACTTTCACCTTTGGCGGATCATGTAGAAGACTTGAAGACACCAATTCATAGTCACATCTTTCCTGAGCTATTGCGATGATTCATTAGACCAGTACCTATATGACTTCGATGGTCACGGGAGATCATATTGCACTCCATTGTATACAAATATCTTTAGATTGATTTTGAGACTAGTTTTCACTGGGCCTTGTTCATGACTATGACAACCTATGGCATGTATCTAATTTTGTATTTCCTATTCATGACCATGAACAATTGTTGGTATATTTCCACATGGGTCTGCAGTGTAATTCAAATTTGCAGCCATGTGCACAAATTCATTATGGATTGTAATATTCTTATGAGAAAATAGTTCGTCCAACTGGGTCTCCATTACTCCACTTCTAGGAATTATAATGTGTTTCGACCATCACATATACTCCTCTAACCTCACACATTAGGGGGAATTTGTTATAGTAATATTTTCCTCACCTCATGAAAACTTGCTCATAAGGCCTTTTCTATTTTCCTATGCAGAATTGAAGTTCCCTTTTGCAGTTCCTAGAGCTAAAAAACATATTTTTCCCCACATATGCACCCCAACAACTATACAACATGTGTATACACAGGTTGCACCATTACAACCCGCATACATCAGGTTTTGTGCTCAAAATTAAAAAATGGTGTTGATTTTGCATGTCACGTCACAAGATCCATGATTATTGACCTTCCATATATTGTAACATTCTAACTCAGCCCTTCAATTCCATTTGAAGGCTATAAATGGGCCTTATCCAAGATATAGAGAAAGGGGAGACGAATTCAACTTTGAGATAAAAGTTACTCTGGAGAAATTATTCACTTCATATTGAGTTTGCATCCCTTTGTCCTTTTAAGTATGAACACATTGTTCAACCCCCAAGCTCTTCCCTATTTAATGGAGAACCTCATTGTATCTCTTATATGAGCTTTCCTTTGGTGGAGGATTGAAGTGGTGGAGGCCCAACTGGAAGGGACTTAGTTTCTCGGTTCCGAACATGTTGAAACAAAAGTTTGTCATTCATACACTTCTATTGATTAATTTTTAATAGAAATACTCTTTTCTCGTCCAACTAATGTCTTGCAAAATATTTGAATTGTTATTCCATGGGCATATTTGTTATGAATATTGATGGATTATGATATTGTATGTGCTAACTTTATATATTATCACCATATGCTTGCGTATCTTGGTTGTTTAGGACAAGTTACATGTGTATTTCTTTGAGTCAAGTGCTCAATGGTGGACTTCCTCAAACGTATGGATGAGGTAGGCTCTTTCTCTTATCTCATTAGCATGTTTTTTTATATACCATACTTGATATTAGAGTTGATTTCTGTAATCATTTCCGTCTATTGTGGTTTACACAATTCCATAGAGTGATTTTCCTCAGAACAAACCTGGTCTACATTCACATGTTCTTATTGTTTTTCATTTCTTCTCCAAACCTTCCTGCTGACATATTCCTTTTTGCATGTAGATTTATCATGATATCATACTATTTCCAATCCTAAGAGTATGGATTTTGGGTGTCCTTCATTCAATTGTTCTTCCTTTACCTATTCTTGTTTTCTTTTCCAAACCTTCTTATATATGATATTAGTGTTCTCTTTCATAGAAGTATCCATCATGCTTCTACAATCATGAGACATATCTCCATAGTTATGGAATTTGTAACATTCAATATTATATGGAGTCATATTTTCATTTCTTTCTTGACCATGTCTTCCATAATCTCCGCAATCTATATCTTTATGTCCAAAGTTAGAACAAATAAAACAATGACCATAAAATAATTTTTCATACCTAGGAGTGAATGATCTTCTTTGTGATGTAGTCCTTCTGAATTCATGCCTTGCTTGATCACCATCTTCTCTTTTTTTTTTCCCTTCACAATGATTGAAGCTTATATGATACTTGAAAGTGGAGGGTCTTCTTTGATATCTGTCTCTTCTGTAATATTCTTCTTGAGTTTTTTTTATTTCTAGAATGTTCTTCTTTGAGGGATCACATTCTTCCTTATTAGTAGGGATTTTGATGGATTCTACATAAATATTAGTCTTCTCTTCATTCTTCTTTTCTAGAAACTTGTAACATTTCTCTTCAACTTTCTTTACTGACGATGTGGATATTTCTCTCTCTTCAGTGTTCTTGTCGAGCTTGAAAACTTTAACTCTTAATGTAAGAACTTTTTCTTCAAGCTTCTCACATTCTTCTTCTTTCTTCATCATCTAGATCTTCATGAATTCTTCCTTTCTATTTGCTTCTTCAAGTTGGGTCTTTAAGGAGACAATTTATTCTTCAAGTATTCTTTCCTCTTGACTAAATTATGTTTCAAGTTTATTTAATTCCTCGGATCTTTCCTTGAGATGGATAGTTAGAATATTTTCTCTCTTCTCTGCTTCCTTTCTTTGTGCTACTATTTTTGCTTCCAAAAGTTTCTTTTCTTCCAACTAACTTTTTCATGTTTTAAGAATCCTTTTGGATTCTTCAAATTGGAATTTTAGGTTTGTAATCATCTGCTGGATTTCTTCAAATCTAGGATTTTGAGATTCCCCGATTATCTTGATAAATTCTTCCTTGAGTGACTTGTTTTTCTCTCTTTATTTCACCAGATTGTATAAAGAATTGGTTAGGTTTCTCTCATAATCTTCTTCTTCTAAATTTGTCTAACCTGAGAAGCTCATTTATTCCCTTACTAATTCAACATATTCTTCATTCTGATTAGCATGTTTCATGTCTGCGATAGAATGGGATTATGTAAAGTATAGATTATGTAGCTTATCCCAAAATTCTTTGGCTGATGAACATTGTCCCACTTTACCTCTTACTGAATCCGGTAATCCTTCCAATAGGAAATCCATTGCTATTTTTTTGTTTCTATTTAGTTACTTCTTGGCTACAGTATTCAATTTTTTTGAACTGGTGTATCCTGTACCAACCGATTTCCAAGCATCATACCCCTGTGCTTCTAGAAATGCTTCCATCTCGTTTCTCCACATCTCATAGCTATGACCATTATGAGCATTAAACTGTGGTATTCTATTTATATAAAACTTGTTGCTCTCCATGATCTACCTTCCAGTGGTTAGAATTTTACTCGAAGCACCCACTCTGAAACAAATTTTTAGAATGCTAAGAGGGGGGGGCGAAATCAAGATGATAATTTTTTACCACTTTCAATAACAGTATATAAACTTAAAATTCATCCATAGTATATCATTTGTGATTTCATTGAATATATCATGAGCACATAACCATAAGCATTACAATTTAATAATATCACATCAGATACACAATACACCATAATTTACGTGGAAACTAAAATGGGAGAAAACCACAGAATGATTTCTTATATATATATCAAGAATACATTAATAAGAAGAACCAACTTCCAAATTATCAAGCACCAACTGGAAGGATGAAACAACCCCTTGATTTATAAGAACCAACCTGAAGGAAGCACCAAATCCCTGAGTTCTCCAACACCAACTAGAAGGAGGCTATGACCCTCTGATCTACAAGAACCAACATGAAGGAAGCTCAAACTCCCTAAGTTATTCGACCCCAACTAGAAGGAGGATATGACCCCATGATTTACAGGAACCAACATGAAGGAATTTAAAACTCTCTGAATTCTCTGGAACCAACCAAAAGGAGGCTACAATCCCCTTTCCTTGCTCCATCCTGCCACCCTGAAATATAAGTGTAGACTCATTGTCACTACCATTGATAAAAATATAACTTCCACTGCCACCAATACAACAACCTGGCATTGTCACTGACACTGCCACTATCTCATCAACCTGTAATTATCACTATCACATCAACCAATCACTACCACTGTCACCCCAACTTGTCACTTTCACTGCCACATCAACCAATCAATGTCACTCTGTCACATCAACATGTGCCTGATGATAAACCAATCATCCAACTTGTCACTGTCTCTATCACCATCACTGTCCCTAATATATCATCATCAATCAAATGTAATCAGATCCACTCACATGGATACCAAAACCATCACCATACCATGTAAATCAACCATGTACATTAGACCTGTACTGTCTCATGCATCAACCATATACAATGAAATGTGCCTCAAGCATATACTATTATCATTCATGATATGTCTCAATCATGTCATATACCATGTACCATAATATATCATCAATGATGTGCTTCAACCAAGTACCATAAGATGTTCTTCAAGCATGTGATAACACCACCACGATTTATACCAAACCATATACCAAGATAGCCAAGATATACTTCTAACAATGTATCATATCATCACAAAGGTGTACCATATCATGTACCATCATCACCAAGACACACCTCAAGCATGTACCATAAACATAACCCTAAATAACACATGTAAATAATACCTCTAATCCTTTAGCAAACCCGATACACAATATTATAGACCTATAACTCTTCCTCAACCTCAACAACAAGAGAATAAAATCTTCATCAAACTTTACCTTAGTCTTGTTGGACTAGTTTTGGATTAGTCACAAACCGTAACTTTCAATAATAATAATTCCATACCTCTAATTAATAAAGATATGATATTTTAACCACAGATACTCTGAGATCTTTCTTCCATCTCTGCAAAATTTTAGAGTCTAAAACTTCTCATAACAAAAGTTATAGCGAAAATGGAAAACCTTCCTGAATTTTACCCTATTATAGAGAGTGAACTTGTAGAGCATGACACACACTCAATAATTGACATATTATTATGAATATCACATACAAGATACTGAGATATGTTATATTTCCACTTTAATTTGTATCATAGAATTTGGATCCTCTATGAAGAAGTTATGACTTTTTTACCTGGAAAACCTGCTTGAGATTAGTTTCAGGACTAGTAAAAAACCTTATCTTCCATAGAGTGTATCTGCAAAAGTTAAACGACCCATACGTATAAATGTTTACCAAATGTACTTGACATATATTCTCAACCTCCTCTAGTTTTCACTATCTAAATCATTCTAGAAAAATGTTTACATTGAAAATGGTAAGATGACCTTTAAATAACATACCTCAGAACACATCATCACAAGACTTCATCCTCCCTTGGAATTTCTCCCTTCTTCAGTTCATATCCCCTATGAAATTGGCTTCATATCTCCTTGGTTACCTTAGATAAGAATCACTTTCTCACTTAGATAGATATTCAATGAACTTGTGTGTATGAATTGTGCTTATGAGATATTTCTTGAGGTGTATATATACTTTTTCTATGTAACCTCTTTCCTTAACTTTAAGGATTCTTGAAATTTCTTGTTACAACCAATTTACCCTCAACCTTGAGGAGCTACGTGAAGTTCCACCTACTTTTGAAAACAACATGACGAGGACTACTCATATATGAGTGTGTTACCTACATTTACACTATCATTCACGTCCTTATACCTTAAACAACTTTTGGGTTCATGACCATACCTATGGGGATTATTGTATACTTCTTGAAATGTACCCATAACATCTGTTGACATCAATGAAAACCACTTCTGTCTGTTGACATCAATGAAAACCAATTTCCCAATCAACATCAATGAAAACCAATTATCCAATAGAACCCTATGTTAGTTACACAATTCTGCGAGAGGAAGAATAACAACCAAATAATATATAGTAAGATTGAAGGCGTTGCATATTGAGGAGAAGCATAATTATGCCACCTTATGTGTCACTATTGGTAAGAGTTTTATTAATTCAAATAAATTCAAAGGAGATACTATGGAATATTGATTGCCAAAGCTTTGGTAGCCTCTAGGAAGGTGAAGCCATAATTCTCATTGAATTAACATTTGATTACATGAATAAAATTAGGAGTTCTTGAAGGAAATTAACTAGCATTTTCTCTCATTGGGAGAAAGTCACTGTGTATAAAAATATTAACCTAGCATTAAATGTTTTTGAAAAATTATTAAAACCCTAAGAAAAAAGGTGACATTCATACTCCAAATAGATCAAATTCACAGGAGCAAAGTTTGCTAGTTTCTCAAAGGACCTCATTGGTGCTACAACAAAACTTCATCAAAGTATAATTGGGATTTCCACTACCACCTTAGCCTAGGTGTGAAGAGAATAGTCCTGGTATCCATAAGAAGTGTAAAACCCCCAACCATCTGCTGGGCAATGTTACTTGAAATAAAAAAAAAAACTTCTCACTCTGTTTCTGATAATCAAAACTGTTCATACCCAGGAATAGACCTGTTGGACTATGACACACACAGATATTTAGGAAACATCATACATATAAAATGTAATAGATAATATGAATTATACTAATACGCAAATTAATGCAGAAATCAAGACAATATTATACAAACAACTTACATAGGAAATATTATAAATATCAAGACATGTACAAGATACACAACATAAAAGTTAACATATAAATGATACTTATATTTTTATGAAGGCCACCAACTACGTGCAAAACTTCCATGAACCTCCTAGCCTTAGACCACACTGCTTCAAGCTATCATCAGTGGTTCACCTCCGATATGGGACTAAACTCCACCCAGGGTAAAGGGAATCCTAGGCTAGGTTGAGGTTACAAAGTCTCTAGGAAGGATTCTGTCCCTAGGATTCCATTCATGTCCACAGCTTATAGTCCCTCATTCCCCACATGCTTGTCCCACCCAGGTAGTGTGCCCCTTCTCTGCTCGACAGTCCTTCGGCCGCCCCACTCCCCTTCTAGGGCTTCAGTAATAGGCTGGACATGAAGTCTCAGAGCACTACAACTGTCGTGAGGCTCCCTCTGGGAAAATCACTTCCCCAACAACCTCTCTCACCTAGAGAGAGTTTCTCATAGGCCTAAAAACCTACTTCTTCTGTCCATCTCCCAGGCCAATTGAGTCAGGGTAATCATAGAAACAAAATCGAGTAGGGATCTGGTAATGAAAACAAGCCACACTAGTCCAGAGAAAAATGTGGGAAGCAACAACAAAACGGCTAGGGTGCAATATAGATAAGGCATTTTATAGTTGTGATGTGATTCACAAGATTAAAATTGGTTAGCTCCACGCGGTTTGCAGTTTTCAGAGCTTGTAGAGGTAAACGATGGAGGAAGTGGTTGGTTGTGTGGATGCTTAGTTTCTGTGTGTGTGAGTGTGTGGGAAGCATGGCAAGAATGAAAGAATGAACCACCACAATGACTTATTTCCCCACATAAAACTGCATGCACCAAGATTGACACATGGCTCTCTTGGGAGCTCATTCTGCTCCACTTGGAGTTCGTTCCTTTCCCCAAAGGAACTTAGGATAACATAGGTTATGTACCAAACCTTAGTCTGTTAGGAAAATATATTATAATATTCCCTTGGGGTTAATCCTTCAATCTTATCCCTTTTTCCTAGCCTCTTAGCCCCTTCCATTTCCCTTCCCAATGGAGCTTAGTCCCCCATAACTTTTTCTTCATGGTCGGTCTACACACAATGATGTAATTATATTAGTGATGTGAGTATTTACATATACAAAATCAGGCTCCCTGGCCTTCAACATCTAGGCTCTTCGGCCTAATAAACACATAAGCCTCCCATCTTAAAAACACTTGGCTTACCAGTCTATAAACATAATTACAATTCAATAGGGGCTTGGCCTTGGGGTATTACAATCCCATCCCCTTATTTATGCACTGTCCTCAGTGCATATTTACATATTACAACAAGATTTTCAAAAATCTTCGAAAAGATGCAGGTATTCTTCCCACATGGCCTCTTCGTGTTCCCAAGTTGAATCCTTGGGACCGTACCAGGTCCATTGGACCTTTACAAGCTCGATGGATTGATTCCAGAGCTGCTTGATTTTCTGGTCTAGAATGCGTGCCAGATGCACTTGAAAAACATCTTCTTGCTCCACCCGAATCACATTCCAATCAATAACATGATTAGCATCACATATATATTTCTTAAACAATGATACATTGAATACATTATGAGTGGTCATAGATGAAGGTAATGGAAGCATATAAGCTATAGGCCCAATTCTTTCTAGGATTTCAAATGGCCCATATTAACGAGTTGCCAATTTGGAACAGTTTCCCAAATTCACTTTCAGAAATGCATGATCTCCAATACAAAATTCTCTGTGAATTATTCCCTTATCAGTGTAKCTTTTCTACCTGTCTTGAGCATACTTTAAATTCTGCTTAATCTTTATCATCTTCTCTTCCATTTCCCTGAGAAACTTTGGCCCAACTACTTCTCTATCAACTGGGTTGTCCCAATTTATTGGTGTGTTGCACTTTATACCATAAAGTGCCTCAAATGGGCTCATATTAAGAGATTCTTGGTTCCCATTATTGTAAACAAATTCTACCAAGTGTAGATAGTCTTCCCATTTAGATAGTTTGTCCATCATGTACATTCTTAACATATCCTCTATCACTTGGTTCACCCTTTCTATTTTCCCATCAGACTCAGGATGATAACCTGTGATGAAGTTCAGATTTGATCTGAACCCTTTGAATAATCCCTTCCAGAACTTTGAGGGAAAGTTTGTTTCTCTGTCAAACACAATTGTCTTGGGTATGCCATTCAATCATGCTACTTGCCTCATATATATATCAACAACATTGGTTGCCTTATGAGTAATCTTCATTGGAATGAAAGGGGAAGCTTTAGTAAGCTTTTCCACCACCACCATGATAGAATCACATTGCTTGCTTGTTCTGGGAAATTTGGTGATGAAATCTATTGACACCACTTCCCACTTCCACTCAAGAATGGGCAATGGCTGCAACAACCCAACTGGGTGTCTATGCTCATCCTTGACCTTTTGACACTCCAGACATTTAGCAATGTACTTAGCAATTTCCTCTGTTGGCACTCTATAATTTTCCCAAGGATGTGGAGGAAATAACAAAGGAAACATCAATCCACTTGGAGTCCTGGATCTATCCCTCCAAGGCTCAGAGAGGGCTCTCTCTGTCTGATCTAGCTTTGTTTGTTGGAAATTTTAGGCTAGTTAGAACGTACAGGGTTTGGTTGGATCAGAGAAAATAGGCCATTGGGAAATGGAGTCATAGTTCATAATGGATCAAAACTAGGTCATAACAAGATAATATGCAGGGAAAGGTAGGTAAATCCACCGGATTTTCATGAATTTAATGCATGGAGGAGATGAAAATGTCTAGAAATCAAATAAAAAATAGAGCAATCAAGAATTACGTTTTCAATCTTTAGTGGAAAACATAGAAATTATTCCAAGCCATAGACAAAGGGTACATTAAAAAAAATTCTTCTCTTAATCTTCTCAGATCAATTCAGAAGGTAGGAAGTAATTGTGATAATAGAAAAACAAATTTACAGAGAAGAGATACACTTCACCAATGGAATCTGTCACAATAATCCTGCAATGATCACACTGTATTATTGGAAAATGAATCAAATGGTATCTGTGGATTTCTTCCAATATTGGTCTTATCCTACTCACTAGTCCCAACTGATCAACCCTTGATACCTCAAAATTAGAAGTATCTATAAATGATTTACAATGATCCTGTCATTAATGAGCATGATTGAATTTAGGAAAATCTAAACCAATTTGATTTCAGATTACAAAGATATAGATACCATTGATATTCATTCAGATATCTGAAACTGTTTTGATGGGCTCTGTGGGTGATCTGTGCCTTTGAATCCAATCTCTTTTCCATCTGTCCTTTGACTTTCTGCCTCTTGAATTTCTGAAAAATAGGGTCCCGTGAAGTATTCATTTATACCAATATGAGATGTATGTGTAAAAAATGGGGGAGCTTTTTGTAGATGAGCCTGTTCTCGGTAAAATACTCTCTTTGTTTTTCCAAATTCATCTCCAGCTTTCCAAAACATCTTCCGCAAAAACATGACAAAAACAGGAAAAATGGAAACCTGAAAAATAGTGCTCAGAGATGGATTTGATTCTCCCAATTCCTGATACCTGTGCACAAACTGAGAGAGTTTATTGTTCTACATCTCGTTTTGGAAAAATACCTCTCTTGTTTTTTCAAAATTCCTTCTGGTTTTCCCAGAATCACTCTCGAAAAACAGGTGGTCAAGCTGTGCAAAAAAATGGTTTTTGATTTTGGGGGAAGGTGGTTTTTAGCAGGGAAGATGGTATTCCAGACCCCCGTAGGGTGGTAAGTGGTATTCGGGGGGGGGGAGGTGGGGTAGAAAAACCTAGTGGTGACAAGTGTCTAGGTGAAAACCAATTTTCCTGGTCCCCCCCTTGTTAAAGTTCGGATGGCAAAAGGGGTACAGAAGCCATTGATTTGATATTTTGGTATATGTGTGAGGTAAATGCTTTTGTTATATAGTTTTATTTTAATTTAATTTTGTTTTATTAATGTTTCACCTGTTTTTTTTTTTCATTTTTC
>SNQJ01S0077767.1:0-12333 GCA_010110895.2 Picea sitchensis | reverse complement strand
AGACAAGACGGGCTGGCCAATGGCCTTCCAACATGCCAACGGCATAACGCATGTGGAGGCACCCTCATCAACCACCGCGAGGAAGATATTCTGAGTAAACCTTTTCATGGGATAAGCGACTACTATCTAAAATGATATGTGGTAAGGCAGAAGAGGTTTTAGGTCAGTTGTATCCAACATGATTGTACCCGGATTACAAGTCTCAGTAGATCCTAAAGAGGTTAACAAGGTTTTCCTCTAGGAAGGGCAGCTTTGGAGGACCTCCAAAGTGGACATCACACAAGGGGTTTGTGATAAATCTTCCACCATAGAATATTTCTGCACGGGCCTTGTGTTTGGGTTGTGAGAAGCTTTTTTGAACATGCCTTTTGGGATGCGTGTCATTATTTCGCCCAACGTCTTCTCAATCTGTAAAGGAAGAGAGGGGAGTTCGGCTTCTTTTCCCTTCTCAGTAGTTCTTGGTTTACTATAGTCATGTGCTCTAGTCGATATAAAAGCATCACCATTCACCATATATACATTCACGAATGCGGGGTTATTCAAATACGGAGAGGGTCCTTGGCTGCCCCCTTCCTTGCTTGTAGAGGCTTGGGTTAGATTTTTCCCATGTTGAAATGGATTGGTTAACACAACAGGCTGTTGCTGCATCACAAACTTTTGGGCTTCTGCAAGCCTAGGACATAGATGGGTTGGGTGGTATTCCGCGCACATGTTGCATGGATACCTCACCTTCCGTTTCTCAATGTTGTCCCCGCCAGCATTATCAATAGTTTTTTTTATCCCCCTTACCCTTGTTTCATTGTTTTTTCTTTCCTTCAGGCTGCTAGGTGGCCTTTGGATTAGCCGATTGCACTGTGTGTACATTCGATGTTTTGGTAGGGGGAGTAGCCAAAGCAGTAGTTTAGCTGGCCATTGTGTGTTGTATAGACAACTACTGCAACTGCTTCGTCAATTGCTCAATGGGATTTTTTTGTGCTGAACCAACAATACCATCGGCATGTGGTCCAACTCTCTGTCTGGTTTTATCAAGTATTGAGTGTGGTGCATCTAGCAAGATCTCATATAATAAACCAGACTGAGAATAGATTAGCTCAAGTTGTTGAGCTCTCATGATGGCGTCTTCTTCAGAAAATACTCTCGACATCGCGACATCTTTGGATAACTGTGGGACCAAAGACTTAAGAAACCACTCAAGAAGGAATGCTGGTGGGACTGGTACCTTAATTAAAATCTTTTGGCGTCTCCATTCTCGGATGTGATCAGAGATATGGTCCACTTTTGTTTGTGAAAAATTGGCCAGCAATTCAGTGCCAGTGTCGTATCTCACAGGTAACTAGAAATGGTTTAGGAAATCCATCGCTAGTTCGCTGAAGGAAGAGTATCTTGAGCAATTGAGCTCAATGTACCATTTTTCCGCACTCCCAATGAGAGTATGTTGAAACAATAAAAACTGTATGGAGTCCTCTTTCAACGAGTTAGATGAGCACCAAATATGGAAGGTAGTCACATGATCTCCTGGATCTTTGTTAGGCTTGGCTTCAAACTTTGGGATGTCCGAAGGAAACTTCGTCAGCATAGGAGGCCAATGCGGATCGTGATAGATAGGGTCATTCAACAACCTTGTCAAGTCTGGAAAATGCAAAGTTGCCAAGAAGGGTAGTTTGGGTTGTTGGTGATAACTTGGGAAAAAGGGGCCTGGAGTTTGACTGGCACCAGGTTGACAGGAAAAGTTCGGTTGCTGGCCCAGATTCTAGTAAACACCATGGCCATGGCCAGTGTATGGATTTTGCATGTGAGGAGACATCATCGGTTGATTTCCAAAATAGGACATAGATGGTTAGGCATGCATTACATTCGAAGGACTTTGGGAAGGGTTGCCCCATGACGGTCCCATGGGGATAGGCATAGTACTTTGTCCGGGGTTCCATTGATTGTGAAAAGAATTACCCCATATCAACATTCCTGATGAGGGAATGGATCCCTACCAAGAATTCCAAGGCCCTGATGCGAAAGAAGTTCCTGGGTGTGCCCCCTATGCAGGAATAGTACCCTGCATAGGAATAGGTTGTTTGAAACCAGGATTTCCCCCAGTCGAGAAAGGAATGGACGAGAAGGCGTTGTTACCAAAATCACCGAACAAATAAAATGATGTCAAACCTACCAGCATATTATGCGAACGTGGTCCTTGACTCCCTGCTCCAAATAAACTATGGTGTGTAGGCGGCCCGATGG
Organism: Picea sitchensis; assembly: GCA_010110895.2. Lineage (NCBI taxonomy): Eukaryota > Viridiplantae > Streptophyta > Pinopsida > Pinales > Pinaceae > Picea > Picea sitchensis. The sequence continues at coordinate 10,101 of SNQJ01S0077767.1, read as the reverse complement.
ATGGTTGGTGTGTGGCACCGAGTGAAGGGGACGAAGGAGGTATATGAACTCCTCCGTAAGGGAAAGTGTTAAAGGGAGAGGAAGTGCCCCCCATGTGGCCTTGTAGAGGAGCATTAGAGCTCCCTGCCCCCAAACCTGAAGTCTGTGAAGTAGATTAGGAAAGTACAGGACTTGTACCTGAACTGGGCATCCCGTATGAGAACAGAGGTTCTGTCGCACTTGGTGTGAAAGGGGTTGTGGCCACCACCAGAGATGGGATTGAACCACTGTGCAATGTAGAGGCAGTCGATACCATGGTGGCTCAGACTGGTGACGGTGGGTTAGGAGGTGGAAACTCTCTTGTGGTGACAACCGTAGTGGGAATTAAAGAATTCCCAGAAGGAGTAACAACATTTGTTTCCATTGCTGCATGTAACACTGTCTGGCATTCATAAGGATGAACCAATACGATGGTGGGTGATGAAATATTAGTGGTGGAGGTTTCAACTAGACCAAAAGATTTTGCTCCAAGGTCTAAAATGGTCGATTCCTCCGGATGTTGGTTGAGCAAAATTTCTTGTGACCTGATCTCTTCAAAAGACCCTTGTTGGTCTAGATTTTGCCTTAGTGGTGGTGGGGGTGGCTCCAGTGTAACCGGCGGCAGACCAAGAAGCCTTCGTGACCAGCGAAGCTCGTGATCCTCCACAGTGTGAGAAGATCAAAGACACTATAGGGTGTTCTAGTCGTTCAAAAACAACACACACTAAAAAAGTCCCTATAAGATAAGACAAACAAACACTAAATTAATTGGAAGAATAGTTACAACAACCAACACTAGAGAAACTTACCGGTGCAAGTGAAAATCGAACACGGAAGAACCCTCCGGGTATACTCTGCAAAGTGTGGCTCGTTGTCTATCCTAGGTACTGCAGTATACCCCCACAATCACCTATGTATGTCCCTAAAAAAGATAGGCAACTAGGTTTCTAGAGCGTGAACAATCACCAGGCGGGTATAGTCGAAAGTCGGGTAGACCACAATGAGCAGGGTATCGAGCCTGAAACATATCAAGGGTATCAAGAGCAAGTGGTCCAGAAGACAACTGAGGACCTTGAATGAATTCGAGACCCACGAAGCTCCGTGGAAAATTCAATCGACGGAATCCCAAGACAAGCCCTCTATATGTGTTCTCCACTACGATTGGTCCATCTTTGGAGGAGTTATCTCTGCTACATTTCCGCATGTGACCTCGTGTTTATCCCCTGTGTTAGAGGGGGGTCTCGGACAACTTTCATGATATTGGACTTGGACACTCCCTAACTGAGACTCCAATGTTTGATTTTAATGGCATTGAAGAGTTTCCTCTCCAACCTAATCCAAGGCCCTAATCCTGAACTAGTTGGTTAACCCTACAAACATAAAAGTCTAATGAATTTTAGATTTAGCATTAATTTAATGGCTTGTCTTATTTCAAAAAGTATGAAAGTGAAACTAGTGATGTTTGAAAGATGAAAGTAAAAATGAACAGAGAGCTGGAAACAAAAACCTTCACTGAATGCAAATTTTCAACAACTTTTCAAATTTTTTAAATTTTTTCTAAGATCTTTTGAACAACAAACTCAAAGAAGGATTTCACTCGACTACGAGCTACTTACGATCTAATTAAACTATCAAGAACTTATGAAAGCAAATACTCTTCCCTGGTTACTAATGCAAAACAACACTTTTCAACCAAACAAAGAAATGAAAGATTTTTTATTTTATTTGAATGCTCACAAAGCAAAAAGGAAAAATATCGACAATTCAAAAACCAAGAAAAACTTCTGGCCTAATTGTAGATCGCAAAGAATCACTTCAAGAAATCACACACTAGCAACTTAAAAAATGACTCTCACACTTGTCTAAAAACCTTAAAGAAAATTTTGATGAAAAATTTTAAATGAAAAAAGAAATCTATGGCTAAGATCAACCCTAAGCTACTGACTGCTAGGATAGAGATTCAAAAAACCTGAGAGGTATAACTCTTATCAAGGGAAAGGATGACTGCCTCACCCTCAACAAAAACTATCCTTCACAAGCACACTGCTGAGAATTCAACAACAAGTGTGTGCACGCAAGCTGTGTAGAGCCAGAGGGAATGTACAGGCGTGTTGGCCTTATATAGGTCACATGTATCTCTAAAACTCTGAAACAAATAAAAATAGACAATCCAAACTAGGAAGAGGCCACTGATACTGAGAACTAGGATCTCTTGAAGGCTTAGACACTTTCTTTAAAAGAAAAAAGAAAACGATATAAGGAAAAATTCGTAGAACAAACCAATATGAGGTGAACCCTAAGCTATAGACTGCAAACAACAAAGACTAGAAAGAGTTCCAGAAAACCCCTGAGAATGACTAATTCTGACCGGGAAGAGGATGACTGCCTCAAAATTTTTCTGGAATCATACACGCTACTATTACTTCTTTAGCTAGCGTTTACACGCGGGCTGTAAGAACATAGGGCGTGGGTACACACGTGAAAACCTTATGCAGACCACATGTACCTCTATGTCTCTTGAAAGAAAATTTATAGTCAAGGAAAGAAACATAGATATCTCATATGGAAGACTAGAATCTCTGTTAGCTCAGACTTTGCAGAAACTTCAAAAAATAGGAAAGAAAACCAGTCTTTTAAAAATACCCAAAAATATTCCCTGGAACCCTAGATACTTCCCCAGTATGGTTGCCAATTCTGTTGTGGTGGGAAATCCCCCTATGGACTAGCATTTAGGGTTATATCATGCATGAAGATGAGACAGAAAGAATCCTACTTTCTACCGTCGTCCTAGACCTAATCCCCATTTCTTTTAAGAAAATACATGGTTAGATGAACATACCTTGTTTCGAACATTCGATGTCGATCCTTCTTCATGCTTGATTTCTTGTTGGCATCTCTCCTCCAAGGATGACCTACATACAAAACAAGCAACAAACTATACATGCATTTTACCTACAGATTAATGGGTTAGAGATTCAAACATATATTCAATAAACTATGAATAACTCATATAGTGGGATGGGAAAAACATTTCTTTATTAATATTAATGAATCAACTTACAATGTTGAGACCAGCCACCGCTCCATGAACCTAATCCTGGGCTCCTCTTCAACTGTCCTCCAACTTCTTTGCTCTGTATCTCTTCTTGCACAAGGATGGCTAAAGGGTTGGGACAATGGGAATGTGCAATATGGTAGAGTTTCTTTACTATTATTATCCTCTTCCAAATGGGACCCCTAACCCTTCTTTTATAGGCTAGAAGAAGCTAGGTATTTGGACGAACCCTCAGCCATGCATGGCCAGGAGTTTAAGTTAAATCACCCAAAGCTGTGTGTTCCGCCGACAACCTTCCTTTTTTTATGCTTTTGTAGGTACACGCGGGTTGTTTTAGGTCCGCTAGCATGTACACGTGTGCAGTAATGGAGTAGGGTGCATGGGCCCTTATAAAAGAGGTGTTTTAAAGAGTTGTTCAGTAGTGTTTTGGCAAAGAAGGAATCTGAGATGGCCTGATGCCAGGTAAGCATGTTTGGTGAAAATTAGGGTTATAACAGATGCCCCCTAATGTGTGAGGTCTAAAGAGCATCTGATGGCCAAAATACATTACCAATCTTTACTGATGTGCCGAACAGGTGAGCCCAGGGACTAGGAACCGAGAGGTGCCATCTGCAAAATAACAAATGTCTCATCGAGGCGGGCATACCCATGCTCGGGATAAAATAGAATCATGGCTACCAATCAAATACACTGTAGATCCATGTCAAATAGCTATATAAAGTGTAGCCGCGAACAATACACAACGAAGCTACATCTCGAAATAAAAAAGATATACATATAGAGTATCCATCTTCTAGAAGTTGATACAGCCCGATGGATGGAGATGAGGTCTTCAGAGCTGGAGCAACAAATTCAAAATCTTCAAAATTCATGGTAGGAGTGTAATATGAATGTACGACTACACTACCCAGAGGTCTTCGACATCTCGTCGGTCATGGACTAGATAATCTTGATGATCAAACTGAAGGCTTCATTGATTTCGAACAAGGAATTGATTGGACATTCAGGATGGCCAAGTATGAGGGCAAGAGACAAACTATAGAGGGGCTAACTCAGGCTTGGTGACAAACTTCCCTTGGACAATAGAACGACAAATGATGAGAATCACACAACATGGCATTAACATAAGTTTACGAGGCAGGAGGCAACACAAACTCTCCATATGTTTGGAAGAATAACCAAATGGAGGAGGACACATCTCTATGTAGCAAGAAAAGATTCCTAGGGTCATATTAAATCCCAGGGTTTGATGAACAAACGGATAGATGTACTTTATCCAAGGGAGACTCATTATGCTGCCAATAAAGAAAATACTTTTCCCTTCATCTTTTTGGGGTATATTTGATTTTTTTGTCTTTTTCAATAATTTTGGAAAAATAATAAAAGAATGTTACATTACAAAGGAGAATCAAGTGTCGCTAACATACGAGTTCCAAGTGCACGGAACACAGGGATGCTCAGGGCAAAGGGACATATGCAAGAAAAGGACACTCGGAAAAAATCCTGCAGGGGCCAAAGGTGTCAAGACGCAGAGGCAAAGTGCTTATAGGGAATGCATATGAGGCATGCTTCAGATGGTGCAGTTGAGAGAAACATGGAGCCAACATTAGGCCAAAGACACAGTTATGCAAATGCAATTAATAAAACACACAATGGTAATGTGCTTCGATGTAATTTTAACGACCCCAGAGAAGGTAAGCTCGATGGTTTTTCATATTTAGAGAGTCTGAAAAAACGTAAAAGGAGACTCCATTGGGGTACCTTTTTCGAATCTAGTCTAGTTGGTTCGAAAAAGGGGTAAACTAGCATCGACAAGAAGTCTATTCAAAACCATTTTAACGAGTGTGATAAGGACAAGATCACTCAACCATTTTTTCATTTTTAAGGAGTCTGAAAAAAGCTTAACTATGGACACCGTCAGGAATGTTCTTCTGGACTAGTTTAACGAGTGTGAAAGAATAAGGTCACTCGACAATCTTTTCAATTTTAGGGAGTCTGAAAAGAGCTTAACTATGGACTCCGAGGGGGTTCCTTTTTCGTAAGTTTAGTCCCTCAGGCCCGAAAAAGGGGTAAAATTATACTTGAGGTACTCTTCTAGAGAACTGAAGTTCCATAGAGTATACCTTTGTTCGTATAGTTGACCGTCCAGACTGAAAAAGGGGTAAACTACCGCCGGAAAGACGTGACTTCAAATTTCACTTTAACGAGTGTGAAAGGCCACAAGATCACTTGGCAATATTTTCATGTTTATAGGGTCTGAAAAGGGATTAAAAGAAGACCCGTTATATCTTTTGGGAGTCCTGAGGGTGAGGTCAAGAGTGAAAATGAATCATGCAATTGAGGCTCAAACTTGTAATTCAGAAAAACAACAAGGACTCCCGAGCCTATAGTGATTATAGACAACATGGATACCATAATGCAACCAGGATCTACCTAGGGCATCCATGTTCCGGTAAGCTCTACCACCAAGTCGTGACACTTCTAAAGCAACTATGATGGTTCCATGTCGTAACCTGATGGGATCGATACTATGGCAAAGGAAAAAGACAACGAGATACAAAAGTCAGGGTAGAAACCTAACCTACATGCTCAAGTTGATCCTTGGAAATGTTTTTTCACGGACCGTAAAAAATTACCCAAAAATCCAAAAAACTATCTCGATACCCGATCATAACCCTCCCATGCAACTTCTGAATCACTCTAAATGGTTTTTGGTTTAAAGAAAATGATAAGGGAGGCCAAAAAAGTGAGAAAAATAGGCCAACAAGTCTATAAATAGAAGCTGCTAGCTCATTATCACCATTGCTGATTTTGAAATTGACTCTAGAGCCAAAAAAACCCCTTTGATAAAAGTGGCGATTTCGGGAGCTACAGTGGACGAAACGAACTTCTGTCTGGACCAAGCAAGTACAAACTCTCCTATCTTTCATTTTAAGTCTTTCTTTTTGCTTTAGGTTTAATTTTTGGGGGGGGCATAGAACTTTAAAAGGTCGGCCCTATTTCCACGCAGACTGTCTCAGGACAGGTCACGTGTACATTCAGGCAGAGTAAACCCTGCACACGACTGTTAGTATTACAGCCCACGTGGACCCCCTTTTTGAATGAAAAAGGATTAAAAAACAAGGGTTAACCCTCTTGAACCTTAGTGTTTTGCAGAATGTATGTCCACTGGAGAGAAAGAGATCATGAAGAGGTTAGTGAGTTGGTTGGGGAAGACCCCAATGCTGTGGCTACCTAGATGTAATGTGGGTTACTGAAGTTCTTCTTATGTCCTTTTATGCGGGCACAACCTAGGCTACTGAATGCCTTGGTTGACTACTGGCATGCAGATGCAGAGGCATTCATGTTAGAGGGGCAGTCACTGGTGCCCACGACTGAGGACATATATTTTTTGACTGGTGTCTCAAGGAGAGGGGAACCAGTCAACTTCCGGACTTTTCCTTCGGGGCCGCATAACATAGCGAAATTGATAGGTCTTTACTGTGAGGTTGATACAGACTGCTCGATCTCACAGGTTCCCATAAGAAATATTACTGACTTATCTCTACAGGCGATAGTGTTGCTTATTGGGTGAATCACTGGTTCTGTAGCTCTACATCAGGCGTCCTGTGCACAGCTGAACTATGCAGTCCAGTGCTTAAATGCACAAATATTTGATTGGAGTACCACATTGCTTGAGTGTATGAAGAGGCAGTTGACAGATTGTCGTTTGCAGACACATAGGAACTTTGGGTTCAGGACCGTTCTGTGCTCATTCTTCTTTGAGAGAGTTCTGAGTTTTAGTCCTCGAGTAGTGGTATGAGGAGATCAGGCCTCTCTTCTTGCTATGTGTAGATGGGCAGTATTGCTGCCACGACAGGGTGGTGGAAGGACTAATGAGTCCTTCGATGATAATTTCTTTGCATGGCTATCATGACAGATCCTAATTATCGAGGATTACCCTCATGCAGGGATTGATTTTTCTAGGGATCCTGAGATACCAGTACCTCCTAGTGAGGAGCGAGGAGAGATGGGTAAGTCTCCATCATTGCTTTTTTTTTGGTTAAACATATGTAATTTTTATGTTGTTTTTATTATACATATCATTTTTTTGTTATACAAGAGTATTTGACGTATATGTGTTCATTGTGTGCAGATGTGGGACCAGTGCGACCCACTGACTAAGCGAGGAACATGCATCATCCTCGGCCAGGGGCCGCACTTGCCGCCGCAAGGGGACCAACAGTAGCAGGAGATATTCCAACCAGAGAGGCTGAGAGGGTATTGAGACGAGTCGAGTGGAACTTTACTGCGCTCACTTGCACGGTCCCTATGGAAGAGATTGAGGACCTCCCACCATCTATGCAACCTCATGTAGTGGGGGCACCACGGACATGGGTCCGGTTGTTTCGATGTTTAGATAGTGTTGTGGATCAGTATAACAGGGCCCACATGCCTTGATCTTAGTTAGACATTTCATGTGCCACGAGCACTACTTGTATATATTTTTGTAGGGCATAATCCCTATGACTTGTTATTGGTCATAATTTTGAGGTGCTTGCGTCCATCTGTGTACTCTAGTTACTTTGTGATATTATATATGGATTTTTATGTCTTTTGTGTCTTATGGATCATGTGTGCAAAAACTGTATTTACATGTTTATGTGAATGTTCTTTCTTATGTGTGGAAGATGCCAATCTAAAATATGATTAGCTAGAGTATTTGTAACTTGGTTTAATCTCCTAGGAACATGAAAATATGTAATATAATCAAAGTTTCGTTCTAAGAGACGTACCCTAAGGAATCCTCAGTGTAAAGTCGGATCATGAACCCGGTATACTCTGTTTAACTGAGACACAACCAACTGAGAGTCAAGTCAGACCCAGAGATGAGAGATACCAAATGACAAAGTGTCATGAAGCAACTCAATAACTGCACTATACTCGACGACATTGTTTGTGGTGTCACCTAAGCATATACCTCCGGAAGATAATAACTAGCCTTGAGGTGTAAATATTACCCAAGCTGTGGAGGCAAGCCTCTGAGTGTGCCGGCTAGCACCGTCTGTATACCCAACGAACACCTCGTAATCACTTGACATCTGACATAATGACGAATGATAACATCAATGACACGTCCATAACACTAAAAGAAACTAGAAAGTAATAGTACAAAGACTATACATATGTTACAAAACGTTACCCACGGTGACCTACCTATGAGTAATACTTCTTGAGGTAGAGCCCATTTCTAGGCTCCACTAAAGCATTCCCTTCCAAGTCAACCAGACGATAAGACCCTTTTTTAAAACCTCTTTTATGATGAAAGGTTCGAACCACATGGGTTTGAATTTTCCTGCCCCGAGGGGGTCCTTATCTTGGTCATAGACCAGGACAAGGTCTCCTTCAGAGAAAATCCAAGGATGAATAGACCTATCATACTGACACTTGACTTTATGTTTGTGAGCCTCGTTGTCCAAGGCCACATCACGATGATGCTCATTGAGCTGCTCAAGGTATACTAATCGTTCTTCAAGTGGAGAAGTGTCTGGCAATAATTGTACTACCAACTTTAGGGACGGGATCTAAGATTCGATAGGAAAGACTACTTCCAGCCCATATACAAGTTGAAAAGGTGAGAAACCAGTTGCAATATTAATGGACGTTCGGTAGGCCCATAATGTCGAGTATAACATCAAATGCCAATTTGAATTGGCTGAGTTGAGTGTTCACTATAGGATGGTCTTAAGAGATTTGTTTACGGCTTCCAACTGACCATTTTCTTGGGGGTAGTAGGGTGATGAATTTTCTTTCCGTAACCCAATATTTGATATTAACTTGGTCATCATCTGGTTCTGAAAGTGACTGCCATGGTCAGTGAAAATCTCCCTCGGGATGCCGAACCTTGCTATTATCTAATTGAATAAAAAGAGAGCTGCAATCTCTCCATCATATTTAAATGTTGGCATAGCTTCAACCCACTTTGTGAAGTAGTCTATAGCTACGATAATATAGCGGTGCCCCCTTGCTGAAGGAGGGTTTCATGTAGTGTAATCAATCCCCCACTTGGTGAAGGGACCAACTGGGCTGACAGGAAACATGGGAGCGGGATTTGCCCTCATCTTCCGAGAGAATATTTGGCACGGGTGGCACTTCTTGACCAATTTGATACAATCTTTGATAAGTGTTGGCCATAAGTAACCTACTCGTAGAATCTTTTGGGTTGTTTCCAACCCAGACAAATGACCGCCACAGGCTCTGGTATGGCAATCGTTAAGCACGATAACTGCTTCTTCGTGAGTGAGACATCGGTGCAAGATGTAGTCTGTAAATTCTAACCTTGTACAATATCTACTGCAAACTGATATTCAGAAAAGAACAGAAAATATACAATGGAAAATACAAACATTACACAGAGATTTTTCACCTGGAAACCCAAACCGAGAAAAACCAACATATATTATATTCATACATTGTGTTACATTGTTTACAAAACAATATACATATAGGAGCCAGCGACATCCAAAACCCTAACCCAATGACCTGGATTAGTCCAAAACCCTAATTCCTTAACCTGAAATAGAAAACCATCGACAAAAAACCATGTGCTGAAAAACCACCTAATATCATGTGGTCCTGGCGGAAATATGTCGTCCCGAAAAAAAAAATTTGGGGCGTTTCCCCCGAACCCCCATGCGGGGGGCTCCGGCCCCCTACACCCCCCAAGAGGGGGCCTATAAGCCCCCCCTCTAACCCCCCTGTGCACCCGGTGCAGACGCTCAGACACTACTACTCATGCAAAGAATATAACACATACCCAACATTCTCCCACTTCTTGTTTTCTTTGCACACAGGGGGTTACAGGGTTACATAGTCAACAATCCAGGGCAACAATGCCCATGGATCCTCTACACCAAAATAAATTCTTAGTGCTCATAGATTTTGTTAATGAATCTACAACATTCTTCAAAGTGTCCACCTTCATCAGTGATAATTTCTTTTCTTCAATCATGTCTCTTACAAAGTGATATTGAACATCAATGTGCTTT
>SNQJ01S0077765.1:6099-25571 GCA_010110895.2 Picea sitchensis | reverse complement strand
GGAGTTGCCTTCATCTTCATGAGTACACCCAGTTTTCTATGTTTCATGCTTAAAGAAGGTTATAGGCGACAAGATCCTGGTTCAAACTATATTACCAGAACTTGACGAGGAAGGAAAAATCATATTGGATCCTGAAGCCATCACTGACACAAGAAATCGCCAGTTGAGGAATAGATCCATTTCAGAGTATCTCATTAAATGGAGGAAACTATTGGCTGAAGATTCCACTTGGGAAGATGAGTCTTTTATACAGAAGCATCCAAAGTTACTCAAGCGTTGCGGACAACACTTGTCTCAAGGGGAGGGGCATGTTAAGCCCTAATATTGGCTCATTACCCCTTAATTGAGGCATATTACATTAGTAATGTTATTTTATTTATGTCGGCTTTATTCCATTAGTTGCAATTATACCTCCTATTCTCCTATATATACCAAGGAGACATTTTCATTTGGAATCATCTTGTACTTGAACATTTATGTGGGGTAAAAGGAGGTTGCCCCCTTGAAGAGGATTATTATCTGAAATTATCTTTTTTTCAAGGCATTGAGTACTTATTCTGAGGTTTTTCTATGCTATATTGATATTTGGTTCTAAACACTCTTCCCATGTTCATTTTGAGACCGAAAAATCCACCAGATTCATTGAGAAGATTCAGCACATCCACCAACAGGTTCATGAGATTTTGTAGAAATCTAATGCTAAGTACAAGCAACTCCATGATAAACATAGGGTACCACACCAATTTCAGGTTGGAGACAAAGTCTGGTTACATTTGCAGAAGGAGCGTCTCACAGGGCCTCATCGAAATCTCTACCCACTTATCTATGGGCCTTACACTATCACCAAGGTTGTGGGTAGCAATGATTTTGAGTTCAACACTCCACCCTTCCTTGGCTTGCACCCAGTGTTCAATGTGGACCTCCTTCGACCATATTTTCCACCATTATTGGACACCTCAGATATCGTAGAACAATTGAAACCAATTGAGCTCAACCCTATCTACATGGAACATGCATCCATGGATAATATAGTGGACACACATGTCAAGGGCACTTGCCAACAAAAGATCCAGCTTTATCAGATTGTCAAGGTAGGGCAACTCATACACCAAGGAAATTTGCTCACCCAGGGCCAAATTCGGCAGAAGTTTCCTCACCTGATGGGGGAACTCAATGCAATGGAGAACGTTGCTTCCTAAGGGGGGAGGAATGATCTAGGTGGATATTGGTTTCCACGCACCTACTACAAATGGCTCCTGTTGACAGTTTTATTTCAACACGTTCTTCTCTACTTCTTTGTAATGGTGGGTTCTACACTTCTGGGGTTATTTGAAGCCCTACACATCTTCCAGGTGGATACTAGTGGCCTACCACTTAATCCAACTGGATTATTTTGTATTTTTTCATGTCAACACATCTTGTTGTACTTCTAGGGTTGTTTTGGGGCCCTTAACAGTGTCTTTGTGTACTTCTAGGGTTGTTTTGGGGCCCTTAACAGTGTCTTGATGTACTTCTAGGGTTGGTTTGGCGCCCTTAACAATTTTTTTTGTCTCTCCATAATAAAATTGTATAAAAAATTATATTTTGATCACATAATGTGTATTTCTCTAAAATACCTTTCCAATGGGCTATCAAACGCCTAAAATGGAGGTCGTATGCAAAAGTTACAACCCCGGGAAGTTGAGGTACCAACTTACCCATAGGGACACACATAACTTTTGGCGTTTCACCTCCTAGGGTTAGGTTTTTGGATGTATAGGGTTTTGTAATTCATGAGTAATATCAAAAAGGACTCTGGAGCCTCATTGTAATCATTCTGCTCAGACTAATGCATGTAGCAGCCACATCCCTTCTCATAGATAGCTACCACCATTCGATCAAGTGTTTCAATTCTGTAGTTTTGCAATTTTAGCCTATTTCATTTATTCAATAGAATATATTATTCACTGGATATCTATGTTGTTCTTCATATCTTTGTGTTTATTGTATTCAGTCTATTAATCAGTTTGTTTCCCTCCTAAATCCGGATCAAATGTGGCATTCACATAAGCCAAGATGTTTGTGAGACAATGCAAACTATACATAGGTTAGGATATGTAGAAAGAAGATGTGATCAAGTTCACTTATGCAGACTATATGTGGAGGCCAATATGTGCAAGAACAATGTAAATTGTGCTAACACTACCATTGGCCTAAATCTATGTAAAATATGCAGAGGATACGATATAACTACTTGTACAAAGGCTGAAATTACAAGCATTAATTCAAGTAATTTTTTACTAGTATGACCTTTTTTTTTGTTTCCCTGAAGTTCACAAAAGACAATTTGCATATTATGAAAGACATGAAACAGATTCCAAAACTAGAAATATTGTCAAAGTTCTAGGTTAATAGGAAACCTCATTTTTTAAGCTAACATGAGAAAACACATTGTACAAAAAAGATAACAGGTCGAATACAATGTAAAACCAGATGAATTGTCAATGTTCTGTCTTTTAGGAAAAAAAAAATTATGAATAATATAAAAGAAAAACAACAATTCGATGCAGTAGACAATATTGAAGGGAGTAGACTAGATGCCTATGCATTTTACATGCAATTTAAATGAGAAGCATAACTTGTGACAAGGTTGTATTCTATTCAGTATTTACAATGTGCAATAAAATTTACAAATGATAGAATAAATTCATATGCAGAGAAATGAACATGATATTTCATTGAAAAACGATACATAGTTAAGACATAAGTGACTATTCATCTAGAAACCTGAAGGGTTGAAAACTAGTGGGAATCTATGTGAAAGTAATTCTTTGGCAAGGAAAAAAAATATGGAGTTGTTTTTTACATAATGCTTGTGAAAGATGTCTAAAAGTCAAATTAGGATTCCTAGAATACAAGTAAAGTAGAACATATGCAAAGAACTTAAAGTGATGTTCGATTGAAAAATCATAATGAGTAAAAGCAAAGTTGAAAACTCATTTTTAAAATACGATCCTGGAAAATAGTAGATATATATGATAAACAGTTCTTGGGAAAGTTCAAAAAATATACAATTGTCTTTTAAATGAAGCCTCTAGTACAAGTAAATGGGTTTTTCCAAATGGACTGAGATTGAGGCTCCCGTAGACCAGTAAATAGAATAAAGACCTAGAAAAAATAGAGAAAATTAGTTAGAAGGAAGTGTTAAATGTGTTGACATAAAACAATTAATTGTTATCAGTTCCCAACTGAGAAAAATAAAAGGATAACAAAAGTAGTTGGAAATAATAGACTAGCTAACAAGAAACTATTGAGGAAATTGTTTGTGGTGACTATTCTGGGTTAGTAATCTATTGAAAGGTGTTCTTGATCCAATTATCAATATTATTTTTTATTGGTGGGATGGTGATTTGTTACTTAACTTGAAGGGAGAAAATATTGTCCTTCATTTCTTTGTGTTCCAGTTGCAGTTGTTCTATGGCTGACAAGTGGTCTTCATTGTCATTGACAAATGTAACATGCCACGGTTTCAGTTCTTCTTCAAGAGACTCCACAAGATTGTCAAAGTCACTAGCTAATGAAGTATTCATTGCATCCAAGTCACTATTAAGCTCTTCTTTGGTGATCATCGCTTAATTTCTGAAAAGTTGTGGAACCTGCATTTCTTTAACAACATCAAATTCTTTTAAAATAGAATCGCCTCTTCTTTTATTGTTTTCTTCACAAGAAACAATCACATATTGCAGTATTTTTATTCGTTTTTCCCAACCTACCTTTACTTTCCTTATTCTACTACTATTGGGCAGTCCCTGTTGATTTCTTCAATGGTCACTAACACTGCTCACCCATGTGCAACAAAATGTTTTAGCTCATTTTGCAGTAGGCTTCATCATGTTGCAAGTCTCTTTGTAAATCTCCAGTAAAACTTATAGTCCTTTGTGAAAGATCAAGTAGACTTGCACTGACTTCCCATGCATGTCTTATTGTATCGAGTATTTTGTTAATGTTTTCAACAACATAGAGTTTGATTCCATTCAACAATTTCATGGGCTTCCTAATTGGTCTTGTGATTGTTTTTGTCCTTGGAGGAGTCTTTTCTGCTGAAAGTATAGCTAGTGGTTTTGAAAATAGTGGTTTGGGACTCAGTGCATCTTCAAGTTCACTTATTCTTTTCTTCAAATTAATGGTTTTCAATTCCTTTTTGGAAATTGAATCTATAATAGAATCCCTTATGGACAGATGTAGTTGCATGATTTTAGACAGTGCAACTTCTGATACATTGCCCATAGACCTTAATTTTTGAACCATTTTTTTGTGTTTGACACACCCTTTCTATTTGCAGCTTATTTTTGTGTCTCTTGTATTGAGTATTGTGCAGTGTTAAGGATTGGTTGTCAAAGAAAATTGGTTGCTCTGTTGCAAGTTTCTCTGTAATTTCTTGTCTTTTAGCAATCCCGCGGGCTAACCAGTCAGGAAACTTTGTGCTCTTGACTTCCATATCCTCAACATTTATTGGGCTTGTTGTATATTGGGAATTGTCTTTGTTTGGCATTCGTTTCCTTTATTTACGTGACACTTTATGTGTGTGTTAAATATTTGTATGGGGTGGTTTTTCACCACCGTCATCTCCACTAGATCCATCGTTACTGTGTTGTTTATTTATCTTGTGTTGTTTTGTTCTTTTGTTAGGGGAGAAACTTTTATGTGGTTGGTGATTGGAGGAGGATTGTACATTAGGACTAATTTTCCCCCTTTCCCTTGATTTAACCTATATTTTGGTATTTGACTTTATTTTTGTTAACAAGGAATCGTTGCATGCATTTTCTTTTCCTTTTTTGATGAGTTCTGAGTCTTTTCTTCATCAAATCTTGTAAAAAGGTTGTTGTACCTTATTGATGCTAAATGTTGAGATAATAATCCGTCGAGATCAAAACCCCTTACTGGATGTGCTTCTTTTAGATTAAACAGATTAAGTTTCTCTGAGACCTATTTCAAATGGGCTAGATTTCTAATCATTATATCCCCAACTCGAAGTGGCAATGTAATGAATTATTTTTTTTATCTTTTTTTCAAATAGAATACACCAGGATTTATACTGGTAGAAAACTTATGCAACAACATATCTATTGCAGAGAAATATAGGGAGTAGATAAAATAGGTTTTATTGAAAACCATACAAGTGAAAGTAAGTGTGGCTTTCTTCCTCAATGCAAATTCCCTTTTCCTTAAAATAATCTTCAACTTCCTGGGTTATCCTCTTGGGTTCTCCCCCAACCAATATGTGTCTGAACTCTCTAACAAACTTACCTTGAACAATGAAAAAATTGAATGGTGATTTATGTTTATATGGAACTTGGTACCAGAACTGAGCTAGTTCATTGTGTATATTAATAGTTGCTCTGACAAGGAGACTGTCAAAGAAATTTCAAAAGACAATTGCAAATACCAAATATGTGGCTATAAAAAATATTTGAGTGTTGAAGTAGTTACTTAACTGGAAAAAAAAGTTCATTTGATATGACCTCTTCCCAATCAAACATGGCATCCTTGCGAAACAAAAAGTACAATGCATATAGAGATGACTTGGGTATGTGTGAAGTTGACTCATGGCCAGTGACACGGGATAACAACCATGAAAAGTCTTGATATGGTTCTTGTAGCAAGGTTATATCGATTGCTGAAAGGTCGGTTGGAATGTTTGCAGAAGGTAGAGAAAATATTTCAACACATTGGAGCCCCCTTCCTAAGAAGTTAGAAAGGTGTCTGCATCCGCAAGATGGATTTATTTATTTGCAGAGAGAAGTCAAAGCATTTTATTGAACTTTATGGGAGTAATCTTGACCAGATTTTTTGTTTATGTTGTTAATTTAATCATCCTTGTCCTTGAGTTGAACCTTCAAGCACACCGGGTCATGATTTCTTTGAAGTCGAAGACTTCAGGAAGATAAACAACATTGACCATACTTGTGGTCCAAAGTCTATCTATTTTCTTTTCTTCTGGTTTCTTGTTCAAGAACCGTTGGTAGGAGGTAGACCAGTGGAAATTCTTGTCTTTCTTGACTAGTGAATTGATAGTATCACCACAAAAGGGTTCTTTCCTTTATATATTTTTCATAGTATTTTTTTTTTAATGAACCTTGGTTTAGGTGAACCTTGTAAATAGTATATTAGTGAGGTGCAATTGCTTTAAAGAGGGTTGGATGGGCCGTATTCACTAGAAGGGAATTTTCACACATATGAACTATGTTTGAAACATAGGTAATCATTAATAGGAACCATTATGTATGTCTCAAAAAAGTAGTACATTTACTTTGCATGAATTCTATTACCCACTCCTCTTCTTTGTTGCCAAATCAGATAAAATCACGATGGCATAAATGCTTCGGTTATAGTGCAAATTGCATGGCTTGTCAAAATCTCTATTATGAAACTATTCCATTAACAAATGGTAGTAATTGTGACTAATATGGATATCATGTTTTTACTAAAACGTCTCTTCTTCATGCTAGTTAGTCACAGAGTACGGGTAGCCATGACTAGAAACCACTAGACAACTCATAGGAAAGGGGAAAATTTACATTGCACAACCAATAAATAACTTCCATTTTTTTTGCAAATTGATGCAAATGAAGGTGTCATAAATGACTGGGTTAGTTTGAAAACTGTCTAGTTTGAAGTCTTCACACATACGCATTGCAATGTGCAATGGGGTATTGCCTATGTGAAAAGACTTTTGCATAGGTATATCCGTGCACAACATGGTTTCACAAGTGTATATGGCATGTGCGCGAGATTTTGCTTTGATGGTTTATTAGAATCTTCACACATGTTTATTAATTATTTAGTATTATTTATTAATTATTTAATATCAAATAATTATTTATTTATTAATTAAGTGCAATGTGCAATGCACAATTGCTTATCGTCAGAAGTTTTTGTTGAATTTTGACCCCATATGTAGTAGTGGGATACTTTTTTGTTGATTATGTTTGGACACTTTGAACGATAACGGATCCATGGCTGTGCAGGATATACTTGTGCTAAATAATAAATAAATAATATTAAATAATTCTCTGTGGTGATGTACCTGTACGATTGTATCCACACATTGCATATGACAAGTTATTAATAACAAAAATAAAAAATAAATAATTATTAATAAATAATAAGTAGTTTTTTAACTCGTATATGCACCAGAAACAAAGATACCTTTTGGGGTATATACATGTCCAAAAGTCTCCACACATAACCAGGATCCCATTAAACAATGTGCATACGATGTATGGGTACAAAACCATATCAGTGCGGAGATATGCCCGTACAAAATTCTATGCACATAAGCAACAACCTGTTACACATTGCAATATTAAATAATTGAAATAATTAATTATTTGATATTAATAAATTAATAAATATTTAATAGATAATATTTAATAATGCACATACTAGAGCGGAACCATATCTCTCTAGGGATATATCTATGAAAAGTCTCTACACATAAGTAGTTGTACTAGTAGTACATTGCACATTGCAATTATATATAATTAATAAATAATGATTTATCAAATATTAAATAAATAATAAATAATATTAAATAAGAGACATATGATGTATGGGTATGGAACTATAGTTGTGTGGGGATATTCCTATGCAAACGTCGGTGCACATTGCATATTGTATATTATTGATAACTAATTAATAAAGAATATTAAATAATTAATTAAATAGGTTTTTTTAAGCATATATGCAATACCAATAGACATGTTGTGCAGTGAAAATGTCTCCATACATAAGAAACAATGCATTGCACATTGCAATCCCTTGTTTGTGGGACGACCCCCTCCGCGTAACAATTTGACTGCTAAATTCTATAGAGGCATGCATACCCTAGCCCCCTATGGATTTGAACATGTGACCTCCAAGGATGAGACACGTGTTCTTAACCATTAGGCCCACCCAGGTTATATTATCAATAACTAATTAATAAATAATATGAAATAATTAATTATTTTATAAAGAATAAATAGTTTTTTTTACTTGTATATGTAGCACTAACATGCATACATGTGTAGAGGTGTGGACAAATAGTGAAATAAAAAGTCTATGCATATACAATGAACCGTTACAAATCCGTTACAAAGCCATGTTGTGAGGCGATATACCCGTGAAAAATTCTTCGCACATAGGTAGTGAAAAAGTATGTGCACATAAGCAGTAGCTCATTGCACATTGCAATATAAAATATGTAATAATAAAATAATATTAAATAGTTAATAACCAATTAAATATTTAATAAATTGCATATTGCATACTGCATACTGCACATTTCACATCAATAAAAAAATATCGTACCTATGCGGGGATATACATGTGCATAGGTGTGGACAAATTGTCAAAGCAAAGGTCTCCACACATTCGATGTACCGGTATAGAACCATAGTGTGCAGGAATATACATGTGCAACAATCTCTACACATAAGTAGCAATGCATTACACATTGCAGTATTAATTAATTAATTGTTTAATAAATTGAAAATTGCATAGTGTCGATTGTGCATTAACAAATAATACCATACCTATGCGGGGATATTCCTCTGCGAAGGTGTAGACAAATAGTCAAAGAAAAATCTTATACACATTTGTTGTACAACTACAGAACCATATTGTCTAGGCATATACCTATGCAAAAGTCCCTGCATGTAAGTAGAAAGACATTCCACATTGCAATACCAAATAATTAGTTATATAATATTCAATAATCAATAAATAATTAATCATTTAATATTTAATATTTAATATTCAATAATTAATAATTAATAAATGATTTAATAATTTGAATAATTAATAAATAATCAATTATTTAATAAATTGCACATTGCACATTAATAAATAATACCATACCTATGTGAGAAATACATGTGCATAGGTGCATAGGTGGAGACAAAGCTTCAAATCAAAAGTCTCTGCACATACCATGTACGGGTACAAAACCATAGTTGTGTGGAGATTTGTCTGTGCTAAAGTATTTGTGCATAAGAAATAGTACATTGGACATTGCAATATTAAATAATTAACTATTTAATATTAAATAATAAATTATTTACTAAATTGCACATTTCATATTTTGCAGTGTACATTAATAAATAATACCATACCTATGAGGGTATATACATGTGCAGAGATGTTGACAAATTGTCAAAGAAAAATTCTCTGTGCATACCATGCATGCATACAAAACGATGTTGTCTAGGATATACATGTGCAAAAGTCTCTGAACATAAGAAATAGTAAATTGCACATTGCAATATTAAATCATTAATAATTATTTAATACTAAATCATTAATAAATAGTTAATAAATAATATTAAATAATTAATTATTTCATAAATTGCACATTGCAAATTGTGCATTGTACATTAAGAAATTATATCATGCTTATGTGGGGATACACATGTGCATATGTGCAGACAAATGTTCAAAGCAAAATTTACATACAATGTTTTACTAAGTTTTTCTCCACATTGAATAATTTGTTTTACTTTTTTCTTATCATTGTCCTCTTTGCATATACAATAATATTTTTTTTCTTTATTACATGAATTTTCTTTTCACAAAGATTATTCATTATCCATGTATCTATTTATACTAAGATTCATTGTTCAACATATATTTCCCAGTTGGTAGGGACTGTACTGCCATGCAATCATTGATTATTATGTTTGTTGGAATTTGTATTGTTGATTTCATTTTCCTATGAAATTCAAATTACTAAGTATATTTATTTATCACAATTTCTTATGTGTGTTAAGGAACCTTATCCAGGTAAGGGAAAATAGCCATGAAATGGAGTTTAGTTAAATAAAGACTGTATGCATAAAATTAATATCTTTTTTAATGTATCAAATCTTATGGTTATTAAACTATGCATGTACAGTGAAGAGGAACCTTTGTAAGCAATGAGATATCATCAGTCTAGAATATTGTTAAATTTATCTAGACATAATCATGTTGAAGAAAACTAATGGAGTCATGGGAACAATGGTCACAAAGAAAAAGGAGGTAGCTCTATGTATTTATGTACAAGGTATGTGGTTGTAATGCAATGGATAAATAAATTAGGTATTTAACATTAACTGTAGATTATAAAATCACTTTCAACAAACTTTTGGAAAAAGAAATGAATAAGAGAGCTTAGATTTCTTCAAGACCAAGAGAATTTACTTGGTCGAGTCCTAAAGCATTGTGCATGTGCATTTACTTTACACATGTTGTAAATCACTGCCCCCTTTTTTTTCTAAATACAAGCAAAATCAATGCCCCAAAAGTGACTGGACCTTCTTCCATATTACGTACTTTATTATGCGGATTTGTGGAAGCATAAAAACTCACTAGCATGTGTTTCTTCCGCACAACAATCAAAAATAGAGGAAGTCTTTATTATGTCTACCATGTGAGTGAGCATAGAAGAGACAAAGTAGTGAGCATCAAAAAGCATACTATTGCCAAGGCTTTGTTGGGCTGTTGTTTTTTCTGTATCCAGGAAAAAAATTGAAATTGCAAAACTACATAGCCATATAGCAATCAGGAAAAATAAATGATATAAGGAACAATTTCTATATATTTTTTGGCTAGGTCGACGAGTTGCACTGTAGTATACATATGTTTCCACTTGTTACTGTTGGACATCCATTCCTATTTTACATGTCATTATTTTTGTTGCACTTAGATGTACAAATTTCGTTGGTTCAATTCCATATATTGCTAGTTTGGTTCAACTGACTAAACAATTCTCAAATTGGATAGAGACCTCATTGTATTGACTTCTGATGTATAAAACATAGATTCTATTGATCTTTTCATATGTGTTTATTTTTTCATATTTCTTAGACTTCAAAAGATATCCTACATATCAAACATATGCAAACTTGTACTTTGACAAACGCAAGTCGGATTTACTGTCAATTCTTAAAGCAATGCACAAGCCAACAATGCATAGCACCAGATTACGTGACAAAGGACATAGAAAAACATATATTGGGTATACGTGCAAATCCATTGGTAGGACAACACCTCGTACATGAAATTTATAGTACGACAAATTTATAAAAATCATCCAGCTTGCAAAGTTATGCATAGTACAGAGGAAAATGAGTACGACCACACACTGAGATGGTGAATGAAATGGGAAGATACAAATTATCAATGGTGAAGCATCATGCAATATGATTCAACCAAATTGCACATGTTCTGTGGATGCAATAAGTTATGACACTAACGTCTAAAAGGTCCATCAATAATACAATGAATCATTGGTGTGAGACATAGTATCAAAGAAAGACATATCATAAGTGAAATGTATCACCATAAGAACATCAATCCATAAACGTGGAGGGAAAATGGAAACAAGACGACAACAATTTCCAATTGTCTTTTCAACTATTTATAGGAATTTCCACCACCATAGTATGTGCAACAAAGCCCCATTTATGTAGAAACACAGGTTCCATATACTATGATGTAGGAAACATCAATATTCATTCATCCATCATGTCCATTTATGTGAGGGATTCAGTTTCAATATGAAAGTGGTCGCATCCATTGATTTTGAAAATAGGCATATGATTCTATACAATTTGTGGTAGATGCAGATGGATTCTAATCAAAACTATTCATTCTCATGTGGGTTGAGACATATAATGCAATTTTCAGGAAGGGCAGTCAGTCTACAGGTCAACACCAAGACACCTGGCATGTCCAATCAGTTGCTTGAACTATTCTTCCAAATTTGTGTGATATGCCAGTTCTCTAATGACAGATCAGTTGTTCATGTATACAATTTGTGGTAGATGCAGATGGATTCTAATCAAAACTATTCATTCTCATGTGGGTTGAGACATATAATGCAATTTTCAGGAAGGGCAGTCAGTCTACAGGTCAACACCAAGACACCTGGCATGTCCAATCAGTTGCTTGAACTATTCTTCCAAATTGGTGTGATATGCCAGTTCTCTAATGACAGATCAGTTGTTCATGTTTCCATGGACTAACAACTTTGCTAAAGTTGGTAGCTGGATTTTGGCGACTATCGCTTATGTCGCTTCTAGTTGTTTGTGTCTTCCTCGTCAGCAAGGAAGCTTAAGGAGACATGATTCTCATCCTGCTCGTTGTCGTTGCACCAATTAATAGATACTATATCTTTCCAGTTGCCTAACTAAGTGGACCAGGTTCTATCCATAGAAATTGGGCTATCATTGCTTGGATTTATGGGGTGTACTATAAACTATGACTATTCTTCAATTCTCTAGAGAAAATGTAGGTAGAGATTTGACGAGAACCAGGACAAATTTGGACCAAATAAAGTTGCGACCTCAACATCTACTCCGACCGTTGGAAAACCTGTCTGTAACTAGAACTACAATGGAGACAAATGACTTTCACTTACTGAAGTAATGTGTGATCTTCCAATATATGTGCAAAACTTAACCATCATGGCCCAGATGTTAGAATTAACCTCGGTTTGTTATTCAAACGTCGGTTGACACTGAGAGTGCAATTGTTTGAAAGGAAACAGAGCATATAGTCGTATAGCCTAGAAAAAGAGTTGCTTGAGTTGTTATTCAAACATCCTAGGAAGCTTCAGCCACTCCAAAATATCATATGCTCTCTTTGTTTCCATATATCAATACCTTTACTGAACGAGGTTGCTCCTTTCTTGAAACTGCTACTTTTGTCACTTCTACTTGTCGATGTCCTCTTGGTTACCAAGCACATTGAACGAGGGATGAGGGTGGCACTTCCCGTGACCGTTGCAACAATTAGCAAGTATTGGTTGTTTTCAACTCACGTAGCAATTGTGAAAATTCAAAGATGTAGTATTTTTTCTGGTGATAGCTTGAATTTATGGCCTACGGGATGAATCACATATATTCGTCATTGTCTGATAGGAAAGCTAACCAGAGATAGTTGTATCCCCTCCAAAAATGATGAAAAAATAATCATGCTACTTCTTGAGAAACTTGACCCATTGCAAACAACATGTCGAGCTACAAGGACAGCCAATACAAAGAATTTATTGAACTATGCTTCAAACATTCGGTGAAGCTTCAACTTTCTAAAATTTCATCTACTTTCTTTGTTTCCATATATCAAAAAGTATCTCGAATTGCAAGAATAGTCCAAATATGTGAGTTGTACTTACTCAAGGAATGTATTGGAGATGCAATATGCAATTTGGATTTTATATAGTATGATGCACAATGAAAATATATTACTATATCTATATAATTTACCAAAAGAAGATGTTTATTTCTTCATTTGTATTTGCATAACTCTTGTTCAAAAACTATTAATGAGGTTGTGTTGTCATATTGCTTGCAACTACTTGTTTTCCTTCATTTCTTTCATTTCATATTGATGCGAAGGCACTGCAAGGAACACAATGAAGAGGCAAATAGGGTTGTATATCCAAATGGCATGAAATATACAATACCAACAAACAACCAAGGAAAACAAAAGAAACATTACACAGCTAAAATTAGAAATATGTACATTTTCAATTCTTGTTCTATTTATATTCTTTTTCCCCATTTTCGTTTTATTAATGGTTACCGATAGTTTAGATTTATTTCACATCCAACAAGGTAAATAGACATTTGAGAAAATGTGACTGAGGTACAAATGCAATTGGAATTGTCCATTTTTTATTCTCTGCACAATCAAAAACTATTTTGGGAGACTTGGTTGTTATGTTCAACACAATTTATCGAAGCAACATAGAAACACAATGTTTCTAGTTATGTGACAAGGATATGGAAATATGCTTTCCTTCAGTACGAATAAAATAAAAATTTGGAAAAAAATGTTAAAAAAAAATAGGGACATGCAAATATGTATTTAGAAGTCAATGTAATTCAATAGCCTAATGTTGTTTATAACTTACATGCATTTCAAATTGAAAGTAGAAAACAAGTTCTATCATGATCGCTCTAATATGTATTTGATATATCTACATTTAAAATTGAAAGTAGAAAATAAATTTTATCATGATCACTCCAATATGTATTCATTATAAAAAAAATTGATAGATCATTCTTCGCAATTGACCAAACATGATCAATTAACGTTCTTTGTACATTTTTAGTTTGGACCAATAAAAAATGCAGATTCTGGATGTACATGTAACTCTGCAATTTTATTTTTTTTGGTTACACTAACACATGTCAATATTGAAGTCCCCTAGAATGACTATGATTTCCTTGCAATCTTAATTTCACAATGCTTTTGTGATTGTATTTACTATGATGGTCAGAATTGGAGATGGGGCTGCATAGATTTTAATTATGGCAATATGCAATCCTTTGACTACTACTCTCGCCACAAGAACCTCTACATTTGGTTCTTCAAAATGCATATGTTCCAATATGGGCTGATTTGTTTTTACTAATATCATCACGCTATGCTTATTTCAATTAGAAAGAAAATTGAAACATTAAAACTATTGATTTTGCATTGGCAATGTCATATATGTTTCTTGAATGCACAAAATATTAGTTTGTATTGTATCATAGTCACTATCTATGTCGCTCATATGTGCATGCAAAGAACGAGTATTCAGTGAAAAAATTGAAATACATGACCCCAATTGCACAAACTAGGAATCATATTCTAGAGTCCACTTTGCATCACTATGCAAATGTTGCATCTCTGCAACAATTTTTTTCATAACATTGAATTTATCCTTAGTCAAAGAACTTAAAAGATACAAATACTCTGTACTCATTACATGTTACAAGGATTTGTAAACTAATCCATGTATTTTCACCCCAACAGGGTCAAATGAAACACTATCAAGAGTTATCCCCCGTGATATGTGTATTGTATGTGTACATGCAAGTTGAACTAGAAATTGTTTATGGATTTTCAAATGTCATGTTGTCTCTTTTGTGGATGTTGATTTTACTACTCCCAATATGGGTATCTAGACAGCTGGAAATTATTTTCTATATAAATAAGCTAACATCGTGGCCTGTCGATGTCCAATATGTGAATCATAAAAATGTATCAATAAAACATCATCCTTATCTATCTTGGTATATGCTTTGAATATATCATTTGAACCATTCATTAAAACATCATGTGAATCGTAGTTGCATGCATATATTTCCACCAACATATCTAACTTTAGCACAAGTTATGAAGGAAAATGTGTTGCATGTTCATGACGTGGTACACTACCATGCTCATCTTCCTCTTCATCAATTTCATTTATTAAAATTTCCTTGCCAGGTATACACGATAGAATAGACCTGTTATGCAATGCAACCTCCTTGTTTTTGTAAAACAAATAAGGAAATGTTGGGTCATTTGGAGCATTTTAGATGCAATTCATATTGAAGTAGTCTAGATCGTCTTTTGTTTGACTATTTGTTCGCATCCTATTTAGTATAGCAATAAAATTTCCATTTTTTTCCTCATTGTCGTCCACAATTCATAGCACTTGACGCAATCTGTCCAAAATTCATATGATATTCTTTGCATGTCCATGCTAGGGTGCTCAAATATCAAGGAATCATGTATGGGTTGTGCTTGATAAAAATCCCCACAAAACACCATATCTATGTTTTCAAAGTACCTTGTTTGTACATGTTTTATTCTCCTTAGTCGACTATCAATCGAGAATAGGAATCAACTTCTAACCAGAGAAACTTCATCAATGAGAACAAGTTGCAGTTCCTGATAAATATTTGACAACATGTCTAATGTTTCTCTACTGAGTGGAATGAACTAGGACTTGTTGAAAGGCATCATAAACGATGAATGGATTGTTGTTCCACCTGCATCATAAGAATCTTTACATATATATGCCACTATCAATCCCTTTGGTTTCAAAGGATCAATTGTCCTGATTGCATCATGTATTCGTATAAGTACTTGGAATATCATTTTTGTTGTGAAGGTTTTCCATGTTCCCGTTCCACCAGTAAGAAACAAGTACAATGGAATTTGCATGTTCCTTTATTTCTTTAGGGAAATGTATTCAACAATTGCTTGTTTTTCTCTATTCAACATTATTCTAAGTCTATAATACTCATTATTTTCAAGAAAAAATGGATCCATTGCAACTTGGAATCTAAGTTCAATTCTTATTTTGCTATTTTGAACTCCTTTGCATTTCAAATATGATTGCAAATCATGTTGTTCACAACAAGTTGTACATGTTCGTTGTTGGGTAAATGTAACATCAAAATCAAGAGATAAATTTCTACATGTTGAATCACTTTTTCCATATCGCCCCAACTCGCATTCACATTGTATTTAAACTTAGCTTCATTGACTTGTATTCTAGTTTAGTGAAAAGAATAGGCAACTTCCCATGTGGGCTAGTTATGCTTTAATGTACATTCATTTTTTCAAACGACACATAAAACATTAGTTTTTCTCTGCAAAAAAAATCATAATAAATGTACTTGTTGTATTTGACAAATCGTATCACATTTGGTTTTCTATTTTTCAATATGTGTCTACCATATTTTTGTACTTGGAAACAAACTAAACAAGATAGATATTTTCAAGAAGATTCAGAGAAAGCACGGTATTGATACCAGCGTTAATGCACTGAATCCCATCAGAAATTTGTATTTAAGCGCACCTGGGATAGAGTAGTACTAGAATGGGTGACCTCCCGGAAAGTCCTAGTGTATTTAAAAAATATATATATTGTGGCTTCTCTGAATCTTCCCAAAAACAATTCTTCCCACATAAATATTATTGTTAAGATAAATATTCTTAATCGTATCTAGACATTCAATATAGTAATCAATAATAGAGTTTCACATGACATCTTTTGAGTTGTCAGGTTCCTATTTTGATAAAAATGCTAGCTTAAGGACAAATGTGTGTTTATCTATTGGAGATGTGTTTATAAAGATACATGGTCTTGAATTCTTGTTAAGCAGTAGAGAAACGACAATATGAACTGCTTGCTATGCATACATTTGTTGAAGATTCAACATTGTATTTCCAAGCATATGTATCATATGCATAGCATCAATTATGTTCTTTTCATGTTCTTTGTGTATTCTCCTAAATGCATTTGTCATATATTTTTCAAATTTAGTCATATATGAACTTCAATACGATGTTGAGACATATGCATTGAGAACAAATTGTGCATCTATGTTTGTATTCCACAAATTTGGCATATTTTTTGCAAATATATTGTTCCAAATATGTGAAGGTTTTCATCTCAGGAATATTATTGGTTTATTTAGTATGCACATTATTAGTAGCAAATGCGCATCCTCTGCTAGTCCCATTTCCACCAAGAATTCTTTGAAAGTAATTGAATTTTCATAGTTTTTTTGTTC
The DNA here is from genome assembly GCA_010110895.2 of Picea sitchensis. Taxonomy (NCBI): domain Eukaryota; kingdom Viridiplantae; phylum Streptophyta; class Pinopsida; order Pinales; family Pinaceae; genus Picea; species Picea sitchensis. The sequence continues at coordinate 8,226 of SNQJ01S0077765.1, read as the reverse complement.
TGGTGATGAAAATAGCAACTTTGAATTTATGTCAACAACTTTGTCTGGTAATCGAATTGGTTCAAGAATAATTGTCATTTTCATTGGTGGCATAGGGAAGTTGTATCAGAAATGTGAATCCTTTCGTCTCTTACAACGTCCTGTATGTCAATGCCTATGCAATTTTCCAATATCATGATGCAAATGATCTTTGTCACATATTATGTACATGTCCAAGAAGGCTGTAATCTTTGAATCATTGTCCTTTCAGTATATCGGTGCATATTCTATCCACAACAATCCATGTTCATGCTCACTTCCTCTATTCTAAAATTCTACTACAAAGTAACTATCTTATACCTTACCGAAAACGATTTCGTCATGAGATATCAATTTCTTTAAAGAATTGATTCTATGTCTATAGTAACGAGTACAAGTAATTGGGCCCCTTCTTATCAAGTAGTCAATGTCTTTGTCTTCCACTGTTTCATAATTCCTTTCATTCCTTTTGTTCTTATATAAATCTTTCAATGCACACACCAATTCATTCCATTGATGTTTTGCACTGGTGAATGTGACAAAAAACGTTGGAGGTCTCAATTGTCATATCATTGAAAATACATTTTTCTTAATATGTTTGAAGTAATCAGGAGAAGTGTTTAATATTTTTTAAATCTATGTATGCAATATCAGATTTAAGTATCTTCTCCAAATTTGGTTTGTACTTCATGTCCTTTTCCTATAACTTTCTTCCTTGTAATTTTCATTTTCTTATTCATATCCACACACAAGAAAGAACTTTTCCAATTATTGTTCATATTGTTTGTAGTATAATACGAGAAATCACCACTAGAATGTAGAAATTCCCATTTCACTATATTCCGGTAACTAAATCTTTTTACAATGTCATCGTCACGTGAATTACAATAGAAAAGGGTTGGAAATTTTATCTCTTTTGTGTATCTGTCCATGAATATTCCAAGTGGATGTTGTCCTTCAATGGGTGAAACTTCAATGATATTTTTGTGTAAAAAATGGATACATTGTGACTATGTGAACCCATGCACCAATGTTTCACTAGGTTTCTCAGTATCTAATTCCATTTCCATATCACTTTCACACTCAAAATCTGCCTCTTCCATGTATTTTTTACTATCTTGTTCGAGAACGTGAGTCCATTCTTTGTTTATAGTGATGTGTGTAGCCGTGTATAAATACTTGGAACACATTTATTTTAATCCTTTAATGACAATGTTTACACAAACTCTTCATGTATGATAGGCATTTTAATATTGTAATCGCCTTTTCAATGCAATTGCAATTGTCATTGTTTCATCCATGAATTGTGGAAATGTTTTTTGGACATTATCCATATGAATAGAAACGGTGATGATGGATCATGTCAATCCCATCTGCAATCGTTCATAGCCCCATTATCTAATTTGTTCAAATGTAATTCGAAGGAACACAAGTCTTTCCTCAAGTTATGTCAGTGTACTTGCAATGGGAAATCACATGTTGTGTCTTATCTAGTCTGGTGTTGCAAATCAAGAAAGTTTCCCATTTTCAACTACTCTTTTACAGCTAACACATATCTTCTCATAAGAGAAAGTTTTGTCACATCAACAAAATCTATGATGCAGGAGCATCTACAACGTCATGACGCGAGCCAGCGTGGAGGAAAGAGAAGAATAGTTGGACAGCACCAACGCATACCTTTTTGAATTTCTTTGAAAAGATTGTTGCGTCGTCGTTTGAATGAACGCATTCATATGAAGCGCACTTGTATTGTAATGTAGATAAGAAGACATTAAATAGTTTTAATGCTGGTAGATAGGGTTAGCTGTAGACTTGACAGTTTCATTTCCAGGAGGGAAAACAAAATATAGGCACCCTCCTTGTACATTGTATTCGTAATCCTGATTATTATTCAGCATTAGCATAGATAGCAAGAGAGAACAGAGCAGAGAGTTTTGTGAAGAAACCCCATATACAGATTGAATTAATAGAAGAAAGCTCTTGATTCAATTCCATGGCTGTGTTTGAATTGTGTGTGTTGTTGATATTATTCTGTTGCATACTTGCTTCTTTATATGCTTATCTTCTATATGCTGCTTATGTGATTGCATATCAGGTTCGAAACCTGAG
>SNQJ01S0077764.1:64781-77114 GCA_010110895.2 Picea sitchensis | reverse complement strand
AATGTATGAGCCATGCTTCCTTTAGTTTGTTATTTAATAATATAACAAAATATATTACCTAATACTTTTTGAAATGTTTTCGAATTTTAATTAAAACATCTAAAATGATGCGGCCAATTCACATGGGTTTTCTTCGGATCATGTGCATTTTTAAAAGAAATTTGTGTTCATTTTATAGCCCTTGTATAGAGAGGAACATGAAATAGCGCCCCCCTTAATCAAGGGATGAGTGGCCTAAAACTTAAACTTAATGTGACAATCTTCATACACATTGAAGATTTATTTGCATCATCAAGAGGAAACTGGATATATTTTATCGCAACATCAATAAAAACTAGACACTGGAGTGTTTTTAGGTGTGTTTGGAAAGACTACAGTATTGTCAATGAATTGTCGACGCTTAAATCTAGTTTTTGTTGGTGTTGCGATAAAATATATCCAGTTTCCTCTTGATGATGCGAATAAATATTCAATGTGTATGGTCTCTCCGAACACATCTGAAAACATGCCTTACCACATAAATCTTATCAATTAGATACAGGAGCTTTTCATAAAAATAATTTACGATAAATAAATTTGTTGTGATGTTACCTTTGTTGCTACAATGTATGTGGTGTTTACAATGACAGCAATAAATATTTTTGTTGCAGTGTCTATATGGTATTTTTTTTATAAAAAAATATTTATGTCATAAACAAATTTCAAGATATACATATTCTAGAAAAAAAAATGAGAATGTTGTTTACGATATTTTTTTTTAAATCAAACAATAAACATATTCACACACCAACCAATTAACCAATATATATATATTAGGAAGCACCACTTCCTTATAACTACTCCATTAACATAACTTTACGCAGGAAGAACATACATACTTTACATTCAAATTTTATATAAACTTTTATATTATTTAGATACTAAAAATCTTAAATACCATTATCGAAATCTATCTTGAAATTTTATAAAACATAAGTTATATATTAAAATGTTGAAAATACAACTTATCCAATATTAATGTAATATTAAAATTATCAAAATCTATCTTGAAATTTTATAAAACATAAATTATATATTAAAATGTTGAAAAAACAACTTATCCAATATTAATGTAATATTAAAATTTATAAAGATTTGCCAATCAAATAAAATTTACACAATTCCAACAATTCCAACAAATTCATATAATAATTGAAATTCTAATAAATTCATATAATAATTTAGAGTATAAAAAATGGATGGAATCTTTTTAGAATATGTACAAAACAGAAATCAAATAACTCTTCATAAATGCCAAATTCATTTAAAAATTAAAGTACGAAAGATACAGATGGAATCTTTTTATTTATGTCTTCATAAATGCCAAATTCATATAATAATTAAAGTATGAAAGATACAACTGGAATCTTTTTATTATGTTTATGTATTATTCATAAACTACTAGTGCATTGATGATATTATTTTCAATCGTTGTCATTCCGCACCATATTTCTACCCATTTTGGAAGTTGAGACGTGTAAGATTCATATTCTACACTAACTGTTCATAGAATCTGTATCATTATAACATCAGTGCAACTCGCTGAATTTCGTATTAAAAATCTCTTTAACTTGTAGTATGTGAAAAATATCTTCATTTGGAGTATGTTGGGGCATAAAAGTATAATGGAACATGAGATGGTGGTTTAATGATCACAAAATCATTTACATGTGTAATGACGTCTTTCTTGGGGGATATTTTTGGAATAATAGCCGATAATTGTGATATTTTTTAAATGGAGGAATAAAATGTTCAAGCAATTCAAGGAAGATCTTATATAGATCTTATAATATAATTATTTTATTTAAAAATTGATTTATATTTGTTTTTAAATTGGTAATAGATTTATATTGGGGTTGGTTAAAAGTTTTATCTTTTAGTTTTTTAACCCATAGAATGATGTAAATCTGGATAAAATTGCCATTTTTTGTTATTTAAATTACATTTCTGAATGTATAAATGGATTAAGCATGTTGAAAAACCTCTAAACTTAGCCACTCAAATATGCAGATCCAATCATTCCTCACCAAATTTGGGTAAAAATTTATTTTTTTCTTGTTTAAATTATATTTTTAAATGCATAAATAAGAAGAAAAGAGCCAAAAGTAAGTTTAGACTACTTTGATTTATATTTTTTTTTAAAGAAGGGGAATAAATATTTGTAAATTTAAAGATTTAAAACATTTTAAAATCTAATTACATTTATTGGAATATAAATTCTAAAATGGGGAATACCACTTGAAAATAGGAAGAATTTGATATCATATTATAAAAAGATTTATATAGATATTTTTTTAACTGAAAGTGAATGATATATATATTAAGTGAATGATATATTTTTTTAACTGAAAGTAAATGATATATATATTAAGTGTTGTGCTTAAGCAAACAATAGTAAAAAAGAAGTTAAAAAAATGGGTATGGGTTCCCAATAATATTTCTAGTACTAAAACATCAGAAAATATAAGTCTACCCAAATTGTTACTTTGTTATTTAGGGTTGATTACATCTTTGTAAAAACACCCTAAATATCACAGAACTTTGTAATGCATACAGTATTTAGAAGAAGCAGAATCTTGAAATTCGAGAGCTTTATGAGGAGGCAAATGCCCTTCCTCTGTTTCCATGGGAGCGATGCCTCAATTGTTGGTACCTATTCCATTGTCAATGCCATCCTCTCGAGACAACATATCGTCCAGAAAAGAAAAAAAAAAGATGCAAAAGCCGAGGGCTGGGGATTGATACGAGACTTTAGCTATTGTATTTATGAATCCATGACATCCATCCCTCGGTTAAGAGCAACCGGGGCAAGCTCAAAAACCTAATTTTGGTAATGAACAGATTGGTTAATGCTTGCTCGAAGTCCCCAAATTTGTTGGAGAGCTGGTGCAGGGCTAAGCTATTCGCTTGGGCGATTTCTTCGTGGCACCATAGAACCTTTTTGAAGTCACTCTATGATGGTTCCATGTCTATGGTATGCAACAAAAATGTCTGATATTTCCAATGCTCCAAATTACCCAATTCATAGCCCCAAGAAATTTCAAGAGAACGCCCACATTGAGGGAAATTCAGGTGAAATAAACCATAAAGCTTACCAAAACCCAAGGTTGGGAGATGAGAGATTGCGAAGGGTTGGAAAGGATTAGTTGAATCTACCATCCATGGAATGAGGACACCAAAGAAATCTCTCGCCGAAGCAAGAAGACCCAACAATATTTGAGCATGAAACAACAACCAATAACTCCTCGCAAATAATCTTGAAACTCCATCTTTGGGTAGATAGATATACACATTCATCTACAACAAGGAATTCACTAACAAAGACCCTCCTTGACTACAGAGTATCTAATTCTCGATCCATTTCACCGTCTAAAAAGACAGTTTTCCACACATTCAATTGAATGCTCACACAAATGGATTTAATCCTCAAGTGTGTAAGAGAGGGGACACAAAATCCAAAGACTTCCATACCACATGTCTGTATGATCCGGATTATTTTCGGCATGAAATGAGAGAGGAGATATAATAAAGAAATGTACAAAGATATCTCAGATATCCAATATTATAATAGAAATGTATAAAAGATGCAACCATAAACACAAATATACAATAATACACAATTTTCTATTAATGAGCGAAAATGTACAAAGTTTGTAAAATACAGAGTGAAAGACTCGCTAGAATGGTGGCAACTTATCTCTGAGAAGAGATGTGACAGTTACTCGCATCTGTGAGATGATGATTTTACAATGAGGCTCCAAAGACATTTTTATCATAAAGAAAAACCAAAACCCTAACCCCGAAAGATGAAAAACTAACATTTTTGTGGACCCCGTTTTGGGTATTTTGGTGTATCAACTTCCCGGGGGCGTAACTTTGGCATATGATCTCCGTTTGGGCCGCACGATAGCTCGTTGGAAAGGTATCGTCGAGGAGATTCATTTTGGGGGCTCAATCAGAGCCTTTGACTATCATTGAGAAGCTCAATTTTGAAAAACCTTCATTTAGGCCCTTAAAATGGCCCCAAAAGTTAAAAACTGCTAAAAATAGTAAATTACCAAAATTTCCAGAAAATTGTTTATAGCCAGTTAAAAAAGGTGGGTGGTCACCGATATCCACCTGCATCAATCCTCCCTCCTTAGGAAGCAATGGTCTCCATTGCGTTGAGTGCCCGGGGAGAGGGAAACGAGTTTGTTGAATCTGTATCTTGATGAGCTGCTTGCCTTGTTGGAGAAGTTGTGTTGCTTAACTTTTTAAAGGTTGTCACGAACCTATGGCTGGAAGGGTTGGACCTTTTTAACCAGTCTGGCTACATGAGATGTCTGTGTGCAGAAGGAATCTTTGCGCTTTGTTGCAGTCTTATCGACCTGCTTCTGTTGGATAAAAGGTGCTTGGGCCAAGGCTGTAGTGGTTGCAGTATCCTTCTGTTCACTTTTTGAACAGATTGTGAAGAAGCTAAATTTTGTAGTATGAGATACTACCTTGCGGCACTGTTTAGGTGGGACAATAGTCGGAACCACCTGTGGTATCCTGTAGAGATGACCCCCCAGAGTAACAATGACACTACGGGGTCGAGAGTCATAGATAACATGGTGCTTCCACATATATGGTTGGCCCAAGAGAACATCACAGATATCCAGTAGGGCAACATCACATAATACCTCATCCTTGAAGGGTTGGATTTCGTATGACAATTGACATTGTTGGCTGACACGAAGATCTCATCCCTGGTGAAGCCACCCGATGTTGTATGGATGTGGGTGTGGTGTTGTCGACAATCCCAACTGTTTGATGACCTCTACTAGGATGAGGTTCTTCTGGCTTCCGCTATTAACAACAAAATGTGGGGTCCCCTTCACCCACATTTGTGAAAGAAAAAGGCGCTCCCCCTCTTTAGGATCTATTGGTTCTTTTGGTTGAATTTTTGTAGTCGCGACAATAACAATGGGGTCTGTGTCGATGATCTGTCTTCTGTCAGTATTTTCTGAATCATATTCTGAATCAGGGTTTATCTCCTTGTCTTTGATTTCGGCCACCAATGACTTTTTTTAACGACATTCATCGGTGTTGTGCCAGAGAATTTTGTGGAAATCACACCATTTTACGATGTCCTTCTTCGTCTTCCCATGACCCTTCTTTTCATGTGGCTTGGACTGGTTTTCAGAAGACTGTTTGTTAGGGTCGTCTTTATCATACTTTGGTTGTTGCATATTTGCAGACCCGAACTCCCGTTTGTTCTGGTTCTTAAATTTCTGCTCGATTTTAACAACATATCGATAAGCAACACCGAGTGATGAGATGTCCAAAAAATCCATTTCAGTTTGGATGTATCTATGTAGAGCCCCGCGATATTTCAGAACCAAATGTCATTCAGAGTCTTTGGTACCCAACTTGGTGCGCAAGGTATGGAAGGTATTGGTGAACTCCGAAACTGCTTGGCCCCTCTCTTGTCGCAGTGTGGTCCATCTCATATACTGGTCCTCATAGTTTCCAACAAGGTAATATTGTTCCTTTACCGCGTCCACAAAAATATCCCAAGTGGGATCGATCCCATATATTCTAGACTCTTCTGTGGAACTTTGCTCCCAGTAATTTTCCCACTAATGTTTGACATGGGGGATAGCTTTAAGGAGCGTGAAGTTGATCTTTTCCCTGTCGGAAAAATGGTGAACAGAGAAATAACCTTCTAGCATATTTAACCATTTGTCTAGAGCATCCACATTTATTTGACCTTTAAATACGGGAATATCAAAATTAACCTGTACCTTGAGAGGAGAGATCCTTCCAAAGTGGTTGTTTGATGAAGATGAGAATGTTTCTATTGGCAGGTGTTGAAGGATGTGGGAAAAATTCTCCATCATTTCGTCCCGCTGTCGCGTGAGAGCTTGCTCAAGCAACAGATTGATAGAATTGTCTGCTCCATCATTTTTCTTTTCTTCTGCCATGGAGGGTTTCTTGGGCGTGCAAGAGCAATTTTTTTCAAGAGAGACAAGCTCGAGACCCAACTTGCTATACTCGGACCTTGTCGGGGACATGCACTGAAAAAAAAGATCAAGAGCAGCTTTCTCTGATACCACTGATCCAGATTATTTTCGGCACGAAATGAGAGAGGAGATATAATAAAGAAATGTATAGAGATATCTCGGATATCCAATATTATAACATAAATGTATCATAGATGCAACCATAAACACATATATATAGTAATACACAATTTTCTATTAATGAGAGAAAATGTACAAAGACTGTAAAATATAGAGTGAAAGACTCACTAGAATGGTGGCAACTTATCTCTGAGAAGAGATGTGATGGCTACTCGCATCCGTGAGAAGATGATTTTACAATGAGGCTCCAAAGGCATTTTTATCATAAAGAAAATCCAAAACCCTAACCCTGGAAGATGAAAAGTCAACAATTTTGTGGACCCCATTTTGGGTAGTTTGGTGTATCAACTTCCCGAGGGTGTAACTTTGGCATATGATCTCCGTTTGGGGTGCACGATAGATCATTGGAAAAGTATCGTCGAGGAGATTCATTTTTGGGGCTCAATAAGATCCTTTGGCTATCATTGAGAATCTTGATCCTGAAAAACCTTCATTTAAGCCCTCAAAATGGCCCTGGAATTTAAAAACTGCTAAAAATAGTAAATTACCAAAATTGCCAAAAAATTGTTTAGAACCAGTTGAAAAAGGTGGGTGGCCACCGAAATCCACCTGGATCACTGTATGCACTAAGAACGAAAGGGGATTGAGTGCTTTATGGAATATAATGTACCCCCTTTACTCCATCCACTATTATTTCCCCCAAGTTTGTCATCCTAGCACCTTCTTTAGCCCTTTGATCAATAAGAGAGTTCAAGTCTATTTTTATATGGTGAATTTTAAACTCAAATAATCTTGCACTTAGGGTGATAATACAAGAGATTATACCATTGAAGAGGTTGCTACCAGATTGAGGTTTTTTGAAGATCGCACAGACCACCATCATTGAATCTCTTAATATAACAATTTCGACGATGTTCTGATCCTTAGCGATGCTCAAACTTTTGAGTAAAGCATAGGCTTCGACAATGTTATTTGAAGCTTCCTCCATCCCCAACGCATAATGAGTAACAATATTCCCTCTAGGATCAAGGAGACTCTACCCACACCTACCACCCTAGATTTAAATAGATATTATAATTATAATTGTTTTATTTAAAAATTGATTTATATTTGTTTTATTTTATTTTTAATTGGTAATAGATTTATATTTTTTAAAAAGAAGGGGAGTAAATATTTGTAAATTTGAAGCTTTAAAACATTTTTAAATCTAATGATATTTATTGGAATATAAAATTTTAAAAATTATAATTAATATAAATATATAAAAAACGTAGATAGTGTGCCATTTTTCTTTTTTCATTCTAAAAAATATTGAATAATAAACCATGCTCATTGATTAAGAAGTAAGATTTGATGGTAGGTATAAAGGAGAACAATTTGGGAAAATAAATGGAAAAGCATTAAGCATCATCTTTTCTCCAGGTACATGACTATTAAAAAAAAAATTATATTCAAGGATGAATATACATTTTATAGTCCATTGGTTGCATATGATACTACCTTTAGCACTGAACAATCGTGCTTCTTTGTCTATCAAGTATACAAAAATTTGTTAAAAAAAATCAACAAGAACGAAAAAGATCATGATCAAAAGAAAAAAACAACATATTTCCCGTCATTTCTTCCTTCTCCATGCATACCCTAGTTCTTACATGAGGAAATCCATGGCTTCAATCTCCTCCCCTTCTATGACCTCATAATAATTGAAAGCCCTGACAAGGAATTGTAGAGTTTCTTTTGAGAGTGAGTCTGTTTTTTCATTGAGTTCACAAAGAATGTGGTTGAAAGACAACCATTCAAAGGATTGGAAAGAGAGCTTGATGTCACGAAGCAACGATTCCAGCCTAATATTCTGAACATTTACCTTTTGTCTTGCCCACTTGATGACCAACTTGGAGTCTCCTAACACTTGAAGTTTTTTTATGTCTTTTTTTACTGTTGTTTCGAGGAGTGTCCACAAAGCTATGAAATTTGCTATGTTATTTGTGCCATTACCTAGGGCATAACGAATGTGGATGTAGTGGTTTTTCTTCAAATGGAGAACCACTCTGACTCTAGATGTAGGGGGTGCCCTTGACATGCATCGTTGAAAAATCCTCAAGGGATTTCATAGTTCAAAGTTGGCATTATTGGGAGGTGGGGCTCCTTGGATTTGACCTTTGCCTTGTGATCCTCTACCATCTGCAATGTGATATCAGAAACCACTTCTGGAGGAATGCGATTTTCATTGAATATGTTGTTATTCCAAGCCCACCAAATGTTGGACACCATTAGGCTAGGGAGTCTCAAGTAGAGACACACTTCATGGTCAACAATCCAGTCTTTGAAACAAATTTCGAGATTGGATTTGGTCCAAACCACTCGTGGATTCAACTTGTCCTGAAATCCTTTTCCATGCATGAGCTATATAAGGGTAGGAAGTGAATAAATGAGTGATTGATTTCTCATTTGAAAAGAATAAAGAACAACGACCATGCCCACACCAACCCCTCTTGAGACCATTGTCCCAGGTGATCACTTTGTTATTAAGGGCTAGCCAAAAGGTGATTTTTATTTTTAATGGAGCGTTAATCTTCTAGATTAAGCTCCACCACCATTTTAGACCCCCCCATGCAAAGCTTCCATCCGATTCTTGTACCCTAGTTTTACGGTGAAGTCAATGGACTTTGGGTTTTTGGACCAGCATAGGGAATCGAGGGAATCCTCATCGAGCGAAAAGAAATTAGAGAGAAGTAGAAACAAAAATTATCCATTCTGAAGCTTCCTCGCCTCTTAATCTCAATGTTTATGATGAATTCCATGTCTCTCTTCCTCTGAGCGTAGGATCGAGAGACTTAATGCCACTAACCAGACAATATTTTGGTCCCTGAGAGACTAGATCATACCATTGGATAGACAGAAAGAGTTTCGAGCTCTTATCTAGGTGTCTTTGCCCAGGTGCACTAAACATTCGTTACCTATTTTCCAAGCCACCCATTCTCCCACCAGAGGAAAATCTTGGACCAAGGCCTTCCGAACATTTGAACCTTTCATCGACTTCCTCGACTCTCTTATCTAGTCCACAGTTGAGCAACCAAGAAAATATTTTGAGTGCATAACTCTACACCAGAGAGATTTTGCTTGAATCATTCTCCAAAGGCTTCGCCCAGCCAAGGCTTGCGCAAAAACTTGGATGTTTTTAATCCCCCATCCTCCGATAATTTTGGGTGTTGCAATAACAAACCATTTGGCTAGATGAGTGCCCTTCAAATGTTTATGTCCCACCCATAGGTATTGATGGTTGGTCCTACTTATCTTATTGCAAATTCCTTTCGAGATTGTTGCAATTGAAGACCAGTAAACCAAAATAATCTCAAGGAATGACTTGAGAAGCATTAATATTCCTCCTCACGATAGTAATATGTTAACCCAAATCGATACCTGGGATTCAATTTTCTTCACCATCCACTCCCAATCTTGGATGTGATAATTGTTTGGTTTTAAGAAAAAACCCAGGTATTTGAAACCTTCTTCCAACCTTCTTCTGGGGGTAGGCACAAGTCTCTATGCTTGACGTAATTCACCCTCAGACCAGTTGTGAAAAATGATGGAATATTTTTTGAAGTTTGTCTCCATTCCAAAGGCTTTGCAATAGAGCTCTAACACAGAATTGAGTTCTACCAGTTCCCCAATGGATCCTTGAATATTGTAGAAGATGTCGTCCACAAACAAAATGTGTGAAATGAATTCTCTATTTGAAACCTGCACACCTCTTAACCTTGTTTCCTCTTTGGCTTCTTTAATCAGNACAGAATTGAGTTCTACCAGTTCCCCAATGGATCCTTGAATATTGTAGAAGATGTCGTCCACAAACAAAATGTGTGAAATGAATTCTCTATTTGAAACCTGCACACCTCTTAACCTTGTTTCCTCTTTGGCTTCTTTAATCAGTCAATTGAGATCTTCAACTACTAAGAGGAAGAGGAAAGAGGAAAGAGGGCAGCCTTGTCGTAGTCCCTGCAATTCCCTAAAAGAATTGGATGGAGAGTTTTTGATTAATACTACGAAGGATGCAGAATCAATGCAACTTATTATCCAGTTGATCACTGGAAGAGACATACCAATCTGAATCAAGACAAGGCGTAGAAAGGTCCAGCTAATTCTGTCATAGGCCTTGGAAAGGTTCAACTTTAAAATATCTAATTTCTCCTTCGATGATTTGGTCGAATGAAAAACCTCTTGTGTCATGGCTACGACATTGTGGATATGGAGGTTGTGCAGAAACCCAAATTGTTCATCTCCAATGATTTCGCTTAGAAGAGGCTTTAGCCTTACACAATTATCTTGGATATTATTTTATACACAACATTACAACAAGAAATGGGATGTAAACACCGAAAGGAAGAACAATATTTCTTTTTAGGAATGAGACAGAGAAAGGTAGAGTTCAGAGATCCCAAAATCTGACCGGTCCTTTGTGATTCTTTCACAATCCTGAGAAGGTCTTCTTTCAGAAGATCATGAAACCCCATGAAGAATTCTACCATAAAGTTGTCCAGCCCCAAGATTTTTCCCTTTGCATAGAGGAGATAGTTGCTTTTACTTATGATTCTGAGACTTCCTCTTCTAAGGACTTGTTCATTTCCTCTCCAATCATCGACAGGAATTTAGATACCACATGTAAAATTTATTGGATATGGAATCCATTAGGAGCTTTGAAAATAGACTGAAAATAAATGGCCCTTGCTTATGCTTTTTCTTTAAAATAGTTGACCATACATCCATCCTCATTTATGATTTCCCAAATGATATTAATGTTCTTTCTTAAATTAGAAAATTGATGGAAATATTTTGTGATATTGTCTCTTGCAGAAAGCCATAAGTCCCTGTTTTTGAGCCTCTAGGATTCCTCTTCATTATTTAGGAAAGAGTGTCGAGTTGTCTCCAAATATTTCAAATCCTTCAATTGAATCTCACTTAGGGATCCATCATCGATCGATTAATAAAGGGATTTCAGTTTTTGCTTCCACTTCCAAAATCTGTCTTTGTTTTTGGGCTTTGAAAATTGGAAGCCAATTTTTAATGGCTTTTTTCACCCTAGCTAAATTTATCGACTCCTCTTTTAAACTCTTCAAAGATTTTCGAATGAGAGGAGGGAAATCTTCTTCCTCCAACCATCAGGGATTGAATTTAAGGGGAGGAGGCAACTAATCCATTCCTTCTTTCAATTAGAGGATGATGGGTCCATGGTCTGAAATACTGCCTTCATAAACTGAGGAGTGGACTAACATTCATTTTCCCACCAAAGTCTTTGAAGCGAGAAATGTGTCCATCCTCTTAGTGACAACTTCTCTCCCTGTGTGGTGGTTCCGCCATGTGGGAATGAGCTTGAGAGGTTCAAGGTCTACAAGGTGGTGCTTAGATAAAAGAGAAAGAAAGAAACCTCTTTGAGTGTCCAATTTCAAACTCTCACCCCAAATTTCTCTGTGGGAAAGAGTAAAGTTGAGATCATTGCCTACGACTAAGAGTGGGTCGGTGAATTCTCATGCAGAGGCCAAATCTTCCCAAAAGAGAATTCTATCATCGTAAGGGCCATATACATTTAAGACTGAAAAAGCAAATCCAAAATCTTTGATCATAAGATTAACCAAAATGGTCGAATGAAAGGAGAATGAGGAGAGGGTTTTTCATGCCATTCCCCATCTCGTGATCAGACCACCCGACATCCCATCTGCGTTTAGGGCAAAAAAATCCCAATTCTTCAACCAGGCTTCTAGGGCATTTCTGGCTTTTTTACCATAACACATCATCTCTTGTAGCATGATGATGTCTAGATTTAGGATTCGAATAAGCTTCTTGAGGGATAGATTTTAGCGGGCACACCCCAACCCTCTCACATTGAAGGAGAGAATGATCATTTGGGAGTGGAGGGAAGGGCATTCCCTGCTCTAAGGGCCCTGGTAATTGAGATTTTTTTTCCTTTGCATATCCCCAACACTACCTTCTCTTAAGCCTTAAGGAGGTGGGATTTGCATCCCACCGGATTGGACTGGGGGTGGGGGGGTCCAGGGCTAGACCCCCTTGAGAAGGGGACAAGGCATTTTATCTCCCCTTGGATCTCAAGTCACAATTCTTTCTTCTAGTGGCAACCAAAGGTTTATTTCCAAGTCTGGCTTATCCAAATTCGAAGCATGCTTGACCTTCCTCTTCA
>SNQJ01S0077764.1:51713-61841 GCA_010110895.2 Picea sitchensis | reverse complement strand
CTGATTAAAGAAGCCAAAGAGGAAACAAGGTTAAGAGGTGTGCAGGTTTCAAATAGAGAATTCATTTCACACATTTTGTTTGTGGACGACATCTTCTACAATATTCAAGGATCCATTGGGGAACTGGTAGAACTCAATTCTGTGTTAGAGCTCTATTGCAAAGCCTTTGGAATGGAGACAAACTTCAAAAAATATTCCATCATTTTTCACAACTGGTCTGAGGGTGAATTACGTCAAGCATAGAGACTTGTGCCTACCCCCAGAAGAAGGTTGGAAGAAGGTTTCAAATACCTGGGTTTTTTCTTAAAACCAAACAATTATCACATCCAAGATTGGGAGTGGATGGTGAAGAAAATTGAATCCCAGGTATCGATTTGGGTTAACATATTACTATCGTGAGGAGGAATATTAATGCTTCTCAAGTCATTCCTTGAGATTATTTTGGTTTACTGGTCTTCAATTGCAACAATCTCGAAAGGAATTTGCAATAAGATAAGTAGGACCAACCATCAATACCTATGGGTGGGACATAAACATTTGAAGGGCACTCATCTAGCCAAATGGTTTGTTATTGCAACACCCAAAATTATCGGAGGATGGGGGATTAAAAACATCCAAGTTTTTGCGCAAGCCTTGGCTGGGCGAAGCCTTTGGAGAATGATTCAAGCAAAATCTCTCTGGTGTAGAGTTATGCACTCAAAATATTTTCTTGGTTGCTCAACTGTGGACTAGATAAGAGAGTCGAGGAAGTCGATGAAAGGTTCAAATGTTCGGAAGGCCTTGGTCCAAGATTTTCCTCTGGTGGGAGAATGGGTGGCTTGGAAAATAGGTAACGAATGTTTAGTGCACTTGGGCAAAGACACCTAGATAAGAGCTCGAAACTCTTTCTGTCTATCCAATGGTATGATCTAGTCTCTCAGGGACCAAAATATTGTCTGGTTAAGTGGTGTTAAGTCTCTCGATCCTACGCTCAGAGTAAGAGAGGCATGTAATTCATCATAAACATTGAGATTAAGAGGCGAGGAAGCTTCAGAATGGATAATTTTTGTTTCTACTTCTCTCTAATTTCATTTCGCTCGATGAGGATTCCCCAAGTTCCCTATGCTGGTCCAAAAACCCAAAGTCCATCGACTTCACCGTAAAACTAGGGTACAAGAATCAGAGGGAAGCTTTGCATGGGGGGGTCTAAAATGGTGGTGGAGCTTAATCTGGAAGATTAACGCTCCATTAAAAAGAAAAATCATCTTTTGGCTAGCCCTTAATAACAAAGTGATCACCTGGGACAATGGTCTCAAGAGGGGTTGGTGTGGGCATGGTCGTTGTTCTTTATTCTTTTCAAATGAGCAATCAATCACTCATTTATTCATTTCCTACCCTTATGTAGCTCATGCATGGAAAACGATTTCAGGACAAGTTGAATCCGCGAGTGGTTTGGACCAAATCCAATCTCGAAATCTGTTTCAAAGATTGGATTGTTGACCATGAAGTGCGTCTCTACTTGAGACTCCCTAGCCTAATGGTGTCCAACATTTGGTGGGCTTGGAATAACAACATATTCAATGAAAATCGCATTCCTCCGAAAGTGGTTTCTGATATCACAATGCAGATGGTAGAGGATCACAAGGCAAAGGTCAAATCCAAGGAGCCCCACCTCCCAATAAGGCCAACTTTGAACTATGAAATCCCTTGAGGATTTTTCAATGATGCATGTCAAGGGCACCCCCTGCATATGGAGTCAGAGTGGTTCTCCATTTGAAGCAAAACCACTACATCCACATTCATTATGCCCCAGGTAATGGCACAAATAACAGAGAAAATTTCATAGCTCTGTGGACACTCCTCGAAACAACAGTAAAAAAAGACATAAAAAAACTTCAAGTGTTAGGAGACTCCAAGTTGGTCATCAAGTGGGCAAGACAAAAGGTAAATGTTCAGAATATTAGGCTGGAATCACTGCTTCATGACATCAAGCTCTCTTTCCAATCCTTTGAATGGTTGTCTTTCAACCACATTCTCTGTGAACTCAATGAAAAAACAGACTCACTCTCAAAGGAAACTCTACAATTCCTTGTCAGGGCTTTCAATTATTATGAGTTCATAGAAGGGGAGGAAATTGAAGCCATGGATTTCCTCATGTAAGAACTAGGGTATGCATGGAGAAGGAAGAAATGACAGGAAATATGTTGTTTTTTTCTTTTGATCATGATCTTTTTTGTTCTTGTTGATTTTTTTGAACATATTTTTGTATACTTGATAGACAAAGAAGCACGATTGTTCAGTGATAAAGGTAGTATCATATGCAACCAATGGACTATAAAATGTATATTCATCCTCGAATATAATTTTTTTTTAATAGTCATGTACCTAGAGAAAAGATGATGCTTAATGTTTTTCCATTTATTTTCCCAAATTGTTCTCCTTTATACCTACCATCAAATCTTACTTCTTAATCAATGTGCATGGTTTATTATTCAATATTTTTTTAGAATGAAAAAAGAAAAATGGCACACTATCTACGTTTTTTATATATTTATATTAATTATAATTTTTAAAATTTTATATTCCAATAAATATCATTAGATTTAAAAATGTTTTAAATCTTCAAATTTACAAATATTTACTCCCCTTCTTTTAAAAAAATATAAATCTATTACCAATTAAAAATAAGAAAACAAATATAAATCAATTTTTAAATAAAACAATTATAATTATAATATCTATTTAAATCTAGGGTGGTAGGTGTGGGTAGAGTCTCCTTGATCCTGGAGGGAATATTGTTACTCATTATGCGTTGGGGATGGAGGAGGCTTCAAATAACATTGTCGAAGCCTATGCTTTACTCAAAGGTTTGAGCATCGCTAAGGATCAAAACATCGTTGAAATTGTTGTATTAGGAGATTCAATGATGGTGGTCTGTGCAATCTTCAAAAAACCTCAATCTGGTAGCAACCTCTTCAATGGTATAATATCTCGTATTATCACCCTAAGTGCAAGATTATTTGAGTTTAAAATTCACCATATAAAAATAGACTTGAACTCTCTTGTTGATCAAAGGGCTAAAGAAGGTGCTAGGATGACAAACTTGGGGGAAATAATAGTGGATGGAGTAAACGAGGTACATTATATTCCATAAAGCACTCAATCCCCTTTCATTCTTCATGCATATAGTGATCCAGGTGGATATCGGTGGCCACCCACCTTTTTCAACTGGTTCTAAACAGTTTTCTGGCAATTTTGGTAATTTACTATTTTTAGCAGTTTTTAACTTCCAGGGCCATTTTGAGGGCTTAAATGAAGGTTTTTCAGGATCGAGATTCTCAATGATAGCCAAAGGATCTTATTAAGCCCCAAAAATGAATCTCCTCGAAGATACTTTTCCAATGATCTATCATGCACCCCAAACGGAGATCATATGCCAAAGTTACACCCTCGGGAAGTTGATACACCAAACTACCCAAAATGGGGTCCACAAAATTATTGAATTTTCATCTTCCAGGGTTAGGGTTTTGGATTTTCTTTATGATAAAAATGCCTTTGGAGCCTCATTGTAAAATCATCTTCTCATGGATGCGAGTAGCCATCACATCTCTTCTCAGAGATAAGCTGCCACCATTCTAGCGAGTCTTTCACTCTATATTTTACAGTCTTTGTACATTTTCGCTCATTAATAGAAAATTGTGTATTACTATATATATGTGTTTATGGTTGCATCTATGATACATTTCTGTTATGATATTGGATATCCGAGATATCTCTGTACATTTCTTTATTATATCTCCTCTCTCATTTCGTGCCGAAAATAATCTGGATCAGTGATATCAGAGAAAGCTGCTCTTGATCTTTTTTTTCAGTGCATGTCCCTGACAAGGTCCAAGTATAGAAAGTTGGGTCTCGAGCTTGTCTCTCTTGAAGAAAATTGCTCTTGCACACCCAAGAAACCCTCCATAGAAGAAGAAAAGAAAAATGATGGAGCAGACGATTCTATCAATATGTTGCTTGAGCAAGCTCTCACGCGACAGCAGGACGAAATGATGGAGAATTTTTCCCACATCCTTCAACGCATGCCAATAGAAACATGCTCATCTTCATCAAACAACCACTTCAGAAGGATCTCTCCTCTCAAGGTACATGTTAATTTTGATATTCCCGTATTTGAAGGTCAAATAAATGTGGATGATCTAGACAAATGGTTAAATCTGCTAGAAGGTTATTTCTCTGTTCACCATTTTTCCGACAGGGAAAAGATCAACTTCACACTCCTTAAAGCTATCCCCCATGTCAAACATTAGTGGGAAAATTACTGGGAGCAAATTTCCACAGAAGAGTCTAGAATATATGGGGTCGATCCCACTTGGGATATTTTTGTGGACGCGGTAAATGAACAATATTACCTTGTTGGAAAATATGAGGACCAGTATATGAGATGGACCACACTATGACAAGAGAGGGGCCAAGCAGTTTCAGAGTTCACCAATACCTTCCATACCTTGCGCACCAAGTTGGGTACCAAAGACTCTGAATGACATTTGGTTCTGAAATATTGCGGGGCTCTACATGGATACATCCAAACTAAAATGGATTTTTTGGACATCTCATCACTCAGTGTTGCTTATTGATATGTTGTTAAAATCGAGCAGAAATTTAAGAACCAAAACAAACGGGAGTTCGAGTCTGCAAATCTACAACAACCAAAGTATGATAAAGACGGCCCTAACAAATAGTCTTCTGAAAACCAGTCCAAGCCACAGGAAAAGAAGGGTCATGGGAAGACGAAGAAGGACATCGTAAAATGGTGTGATTTCCACAAAATTCTCTGGCACAACACCGATGAATGTCGCTCAAAAAATTCATTGGTGGCCGAAATCAAAGACAAGGAGCCGAACCCTGATTCAGAAAATACTGACAGAAGACAGATCATCGACACAGACCCCACTGCTATTGTCGCGACTACAAAAATTAAACCAAAAGAACCAATAGATCCTAAAGAGGGGGAGTGCCTTTTTCATTCACAAATGTGGGTGAAGGGGACCCCACTGCATTTTGTTGTTAATAGTGGAAGCCAGAAGAACCTCATCCTAGTAGAGGTCATCAAACAGTTGGGATTGTCGATAACACCACACCCACATCCATACAACATCGGGTGGCTTCACCAGGGATGAGATCTCTGTGTCAGCCAACAGTGTCGATTGTCATACGAAATCCAACCTTTCAAGGATGAGGTATTATGTGATGTTGCCCTACTGTATGTCTGTGATGTTCTCTTGGGCCAACCATATATGTGGATTCTAGAAGCACCATGTTATCTATGACTCTCGACCCCGTAGTGTCATTGTTACTCTAGGGGGTCATCTCTACAGGATACCACAGGTGGTTCCGACTACTGTCCCACCTAAACAGTGCCGCAAGGTAGTATCTCATACTACAAAATTTAGCTTCTTCACAATCTATTCAAAAAGTGAACAGAAGGATACTGCAACCACTACAGCCTTGGCCCAAGCACCTTTTATCCAACAGAAGCAGGTCGACAAGACTGCAACAAAGTGCAAAGATTCCTTCTGCACACAGACATCTCATATAGCCAGAATGGTTAAAAAGGTCCAACCCTTCCAGCCATAGGTTCGTGACAACCTTCAAAAAGTTAAGCAACACAACTTCTCCAACAAGGCAAGCAGCTCATCAAGATACAAATTTAACAAACTCGTTTCCCTCTCCCCGGGCACTCAACGCAATGGAGACCATTGCTTCCTAAGGAGGGAGGATTGATGCAGGTGGATATCGGTGACCACCCACCTTTTTTAACTGGCTCTAAACAGTTTTCTGGAAATTTTGGTAATTTACTATTTTTAGTAGTTTTTAACTTTTGGGGCCATTTTGAGGGCCTAAATGAAGGTTTTTCAGAATCGAGCTTCTCAATGATAGTCAAAGGCTCTGATTGAGCCCCCAAAATGAATCTCCTCGACGATACCTTTCCAACGAGCTATCGTGTGCCCCAAACGGAGATCATATGCCAAAGTTACGCCCCCGAGAAGTTGATACACCAAACTACCCAAAACGAGGTCCACAAAAATGTTAGTTTTTCATCTTTCGGGGTTAGGGTTTTGGTTTTTCTTTATGATAAAAATGCCTTTGGAGCCTCATTGTAAAATCATCTTCTCATGGATGCGAGTAACTGTCACATCTCTTCTCAGAGATAAGCTGCCACCATTCTAGCGAGTCTTTCACTCTGTATTTTACAAACTTTGTACATTTTCGCTCATTAATAGAAAATTGTGTATTACTATATATTTGTGTTTATGGTTGCATCTTTTATACATTTCTGTTATAATATTGGATATCTGAGATATCTTTGTACATTTATTTATTATATCTCCTCTCTCATTTCGTGCCGAAAATAATACGGATCATACAGACATGTGGTATGGAAGTCTTCGGGTTTTGTGTCCCCTCTCTTACACACTTGAGGATTAAATCCATTTGTGTGAGCATTCAATTGAATGTGTGGAAAATTGTCTTTTTAGACGGTGAAATGGATCGAGAATTAGATACTCTGTAGTTAAGGAGGGTCTTTGTTAGTGAATCCCTTGTTGTAGATGAATGTTTATATCTATCTACCCAAAGATGGAGTTTCAAGATTATTTGCGAGGATTTATTGGTTGTTGTTTCATGCTCAAATATTGTTGGGTATTCTTGCTTCGGCGAGAGATTTATTTGGTGTCCTCATTCCATGGATGGTAGATTCAACTAATCCTTTCCGACCCTTCGCAATCTCTCATCTCCCAACCTTGGGTTTTGGTAATCTTTATGGTTTATTTCACCTGAATTTCCCTCGATGTGGGCATTCTCTTGAAATTTCTTGGGGCTATGAATTGGGTAATTTGGAGCATTGGAAATATCAGACATTTTCGTTGCATACCATAGACATGGAACCATCATAGAGTGACTTCAAAAAGGTTCTATGGTGCCACGAAGAAATCGCCCAAGCGAATAGCTTAGCCCTGCACCAGCTCTCCAACAAATTTGGGGACTTCGAGCAAGCATTAGCCAATCTGTTCATTACCAAAATTAGGTTTTTGAGCTTGCCTTGGTTGCTCTTAACCAAGGGATGGATGTCATGGATTCATAAATACAATAGCTAAAGTCTCATATCAATCCCCAGTCCTCGGCTTCTGCATCTTTTTTTTCTAGACAATATGTTGTCTCGAGAGGATGGCATTGAAAGTGGAATAGGTACCAACAATTGAGGCACTGCTCCCATGGAAACAAAGGAAGGGCATCTGCCTCCTCATAGAGCTCTATAATTTCAAGATTTCGCTTCTTCTAAATACTGTATGCATTGCAAAGTTCTGTGGTATTTAGGGTGTTTTTACAAAGATGTAATCAACTCTAAATAACAAAGTAACAATTTGGGTAGACTTATATTTTCTGATGTTTTAGTACTAGAAATATTATTGGGAACCCATACCCATTTTTTNNCAAGTGGTATTTCCCATTTCAGAATTTATATTCCAATAAAGGTAATTAGATTTTAAAATGTTTTAAATCTTTACATTTACAAATATTTATTCCCTTTCTTTAAAAAAAATTATAAATCAGAGTAATCTAAATGTTTTACTTTTGTCTATTTTCCTCTTATTTTTTCAGTTTGATTTAGGTCGAAATTTGGTAAGGAATGGTTGGATCTGCATATTTGAGTGGCTAAATTTAGAGGTTTTTCAACATGTTGAATCCATTTATGCATTCAAAAATGCAATTTAAATAGATTTTTCCCAAAATTTGGTGAGGAATGATTGAATCTGCATATTTAAGTGGCTAAGTTTAGAGTTTTTTCAACATGCTTAATCCATTTATACATTCATAAATGCAATTTAAACAACAAAAAATAACAATTTTATCCAAATTTACATCACTCTATGAGCAAAAAAAAACCAAAAAATAAAAAGTTTAGCCAACTCCAATATAAATCTATTACTAATTTAAAAACAAGAATAAATCAATTTTTAAATAAAATAATTATATTATCTTATTGATAATATAAATCAATTTTTAAATAAAATAATTATATTATAATATCTTCCTTGAATTGCTTGAACATTTTATTTCTCCATTTAAAAAATATCACAATTATAAGCTATTATTCCAAAAATATCCCGCCAAGAAAGACGTCATTACACATGTAAATGATTTTGTGATCATTAAACCACCATCTCATGTTCCATTATACTTTTTTGCCCCCAACATACTCCAAATGAAGATATTTTTCACATACTACAAGTTAAAGAGATTTTTAATACGAAATTCAGCGAGTTGCACTGATGTTATAATGATACAGATTCTATGAACAGTTAGTGTAGAATATGAATCTTACACGTCTCAACTTCCAAAATGGGTAGAAATATGGTGCGGAATGACAACGATTGAAAATAATATCATCAATGCACTAGGAGTTTATGAATAATACATAAACATAATAAAAAGATTCCAGTTGTACCTTTCATACTTTAATTATTATATGAATTTGGCATTTATGAAGATTTATACGATAGCAATTTATGAATTTATGAATGACAAATAAAAAGATTCCATCTGTATCTTTCGTACTTTAATTTTTAAATGAATTTGGCATTTATGAAGAGTTATTGATTTCTGTTTTGTACATATTCTAAAAAGATTCCATCCATTTTTTATACTCTAAATTATTATATGAATTTATTAGAATTTCAATTATTATATGAATTTGTTGGAATTGTGTAAATTTTATTTGATTGGCAAATTTTTATAAATTTTAATATTACATTAATATTGGATAAGTTGTATTTTCAACATTTTGATATATAATTTATGTTTTATAAAATTTGAAGATAGATTTCGATAATTTTAATATTACATTAATATTGGATAAGTTGTATTTTCAACATTTTAATATATAACTTATGTTTTAAGAAATTTCAAGATAGATTTCGATAATGATATTTAAAAAATTTAGTATCTAAATAATATAAAAGTTTATATAAAATTTGAATGTAAAGTATGTATGTTCTTCCTACGTAAAGTTATGTTAATGGAGTAGTTATAAGGAAGTGGTGATTCCTAATATATATTGGTTAATTGGTTGGTGTGTGAATATGTTTATTGGTTGATTCCAAAAAAATATTGTAAACAACATTTTCATTCTTTTTTAGAATATGTATATCTTGAAATTTGTTTATGACATAAATATTTTTTTATAAAAAAAATATCATATCGACATTGCAATAAAAATATTTATTGCCTATCATTATAAACACCACACACATATTGTAGTAACAAAGGTAACATCACAACAAATTCATTCATCCTAAATCCACCACTCTACTAATTATTTTTATGAAAAGTTCATGTATCTAATTGATGAGATTTATGTGGTAAGGCGTGTTTTCAAATGTGTTCGGGAGACCATACACATTGAAGATTTATTCGCATCATCAAGAAGAAACTGGATATATTTTATCGCAACATCAACAAAAACTAGATTTAGGCATGTTTGGAGAGACCACAGTATTGTCAATAAATTGTCGACGTCGACAATTCATTGACAATACTGTAGTCTCTCCAAACACACCTAAATCTAGTTTTTGTTGATGTTGCGATAAAATATATCCAGTTTCTTCTTGATGATGCAAATAAATCTTCAATGTGTATGAAGATTGTCACATTAAGTTTAAGTTTTAGGCCACTCATCCCACTTCGATAATTTATTGACAATATTGTAGTCTCTCCAAACACACCTAAAAACACTCCAGTATCTAGTTTTTGTTGATGTTGCGATAAAATATATCCAATTTCCTCTTGATGATGCGAATAAATCTTCAATGTATATGAAGATTGTCACATTAAGTTTAAGTTTTAGGCCACTCATCCCTTCCTCCCTTGATTAAGGGGGGCGCTATTTCATGTTCCTCTCTATACAAGGGCTATAAAATGAACACAAATTTCTTTTAAAAATGCGCATGATCCGAAGAAAACCCATGTGAATTGGCCGCATCATTTTAGATGTTTTAATTAAAATTCGAAAACATTTCAAAAAGTATTAGGTAATATATTTTGTTATATTATTAAATAACAAACTAAAGGAAGCATGGCTCATACATT
>SNQJ01S0077764.1:9584-35789 GCA_010110895.2 Picea sitchensis | reverse complement strand
ATATAAAAAAGATTGTCAAAGTATTAAAAAAAAAAAGAAGAATACACATTT
This sequence comes from Picea sitchensis, assembly GCA_010110895.2. Taxonomy (NCBI): domain Eukaryota; kingdom Viridiplantae; phylum Streptophyta; class Pinopsida; order Pinales; family Pinaceae; genus Picea; species Picea sitchensis. The sequence goes on along the minus strand of SNQJ01S0077764.1, from coordinate 35,738 downwards.
TTTAATACACATTTTTGAAGGTATTAAATTTTCAAAGTTACTGTTTCAATTAAATCTTAATTATCTTTAAAGGTATTAAATTGTCAAAATTATTGTTTTAATTAAATCTTAATTTTAACTCCAAAAAAAATGGTATTTATAGCATTATTTTTTCTTTCAAGGGTTAAATTTAAAGTTTTAAGGGTTTTGTCAAAATTGTGATTTCAAACAAAGTTAGAATTTTAACCACTCAAAAAAAATATTATCAATAAAACCACTTTTTAATTCAAGAATAAAAATAACTATTCAATACTATCTCTAGAAAAACAAAAACTCTTTAGAATTCTCATTAAATTGATAACTTTGTTAATTCTATTTAAAAGTTTCTATAGTGAATATAGTCTATATTAAATTGATAACTTTGTTAATTCTATTTAAAAGTTTCTATAGTGAATATAGTCTATAATAAAGTAGAATGTTCTCATGTTCTTTCATGAATTGTGTGCCTATTTCTTTAGGAAATAATTTCACCCTATGGTCAACCTATAGGTATATAAAGGAATTTCAATACATTAGTGAGGACAGAATATCGGTTTTTTTTCACCAAAAGCCCAATAAAATGTATTTGTGCCTTGATACACCCTTTCAATTATGTATTGTATGATTGGAACAATCTTCCCCCTCCCTGTGGCAATTGTAATGTGAGGAATCTTAAAAATATTTAGGTATTTTTTCATGTTATTGTTTGATTGGACTGTTGCTCTAACAGAAAGACTGGAGAGAAGAAGGCATAGTGAGTCCCGTAAAAAACCAAGCACATTGTGGATCCTGCTGGACATTCAGGTAGATGCCCAACTCCATTTTAATTCTTCTTTTAGATGCCCAACTCCATTTTAATTTTTTTTTTATAAATGAAGTTAATGATTGAGAAACAGCCAAATTTTGTGATTCAATGAGAACTCTGGTAGACCAAAATCAAGTTGATAACTTGATTGAATATTGCAGCACTACTGGAGCACTAGAGGCTGCCTATACTCAGGCTACGGGAAAGACTGTTATCCTGTCTGAACAACAGTTGGTTGACTGTGCCGGAGCATTTAACAACTTTGGTTGCAGTGGTGGTCTGCCATCCCAAGCATTTGAGTATATTAAATACAATGGAGGGCTTGACACTGAGGAAGCTTATCCTTACACAGCTAAAGATGGTGTTTGTAATTATGATGTAAACAATGTTGGTGTAAAGGTTGCTGATAGTGTCAACATCAGTTTGGTAACTCCTGTTTCCCTCATCATATTTGCCTTCTTTTCTGAGAATGTAGCTTTGCTTTACATTTTGTTCGAAACTTTCTATTTTGTTGATATATGCAACTATTTCAGTAAATACAATGGTGAAGTAAATGAATTTTATGCTGGACAAATGATGTACAGGGGGCAGAAGATGAACTCAAATCTGCTGTTGGTCTAGTTCGCCCCGTCAGTGTGGCATTCCAAGTTATTCAGGATTTCCGATTTTACAAGGAAGGAGTCTTCACCAGCACAACTTGTGGTCAAGGCCCAATGGTACGGGAAAATTAATATTAATTTTGTTTTTATTCGAAAAAACTATTCTAATAAAAAATATAGTTCTAGATTCGAATCTAGAGAAAACTGAATTCGTTGAAGCTGATTGGCCATTACTTTTCTTTTATTGAAACACCCAAAGTATAGCAAAATAGGCAACGAATGATCAGTTTTTACCATGGTGGTTAAGTCTATAATCATTATGTGAAATCCTGGATCTAAGTGAAGGATGTCCCAGCAATTGTAGACTGTCTCTGCGTCCAAAACTTTCCAACTTTGTGCCTCGTGAGGCTTCCATGAAATGTTTGTGAGGCCACTGTCTGTGAAAGAATTAACGTGGGTGTGAACTTAATTTGCAGGATGTCAACCATGCTGTTTTGGCTGTTGGGTATGGTGTTAGTGAGGAGGGGACTCCACACTGGATCATCAAGAATTCCTGGGGAAAGAGCTGGGGTGTTGAAGGATACTTCAAGATGGAGATGGGGAAGAATATGTGTGGTGAGTTATTTTATGTTTTTTTTTTAATATATTCTGTTCTTTTGTTCATGAATCTGCTTCTTAGAGGATTGCGCACTAAAAGAAAATGTGATAACACAATTTTGGATTGCATCTCTTCAGGTGTTGCAACTTGTGCTTCGTACCCTGTTGTTTCTTAGAGCCTCGATTAGTAAATATCTACTGGTCAAGGTTTGAAAGCTTTGTCAAGTAGGATGTAAAAAGAAGAAAATGGACACTCNCCTGTCTGAACAACAGTTGGTTGACTGTGCCGGAGCATTTAACAACTTTGGTTGCAGTGGTGGTCTGCCATCCCAAGCATTTGAGTATATTAAATACAATGGAGGGCTTGACACTGAGGAAGCTTATCCTTACACAGCTAAAGATGGTGTTTGTAATTATGATGTAAACAATGTTGGTGTAAAGGTTGCTGATAGTGTCAACATCAGTTTGGTAACTCCTGTTTCCCTCATCATATTTGCCTTCTTTTCTGAGAATGTAGCTTTGCTTTACATTTTGTTCGAAACTTTCTATTTTGTTGATATATGCAACTATTTCAGTAAATACAATGGTGAAGTAAATGAATTTTATGCTGGACAAATGATGTACAGGGGGCAGAAGATGAACTCAAATCTGCTGTTGGTCTAGTTCGCCCCGTCAGTGTGGCATTCCAAGTTATTCAGGATTTCCGATTTTACAAGGAAGGAGTCTTCACCAGCACAACTTGTGGTCAAGGCCCAATGGTACGGGAAAATTAATATTAATTTTGTTTTTATTCGAAAAAACTATTCTAATAAAAAATATAGTTCTAGATTCGAATCTAGAGAAAACTGAATTCGTTGAAGCTGATTGGCCATTACTTTTCTTTTATTGAAACACCCAAAGTATAGCAAAATAGGCAACGAATGATCAGTTTTTACCATGGTGGTTAAGTCTATAATCATTATGTGAAATCCTGGATCTAAGTGAAGGATGTCCCAGCAATTGTAGACTGTCTCTGCGTCCAAAACTTTCCAACTTTGTGCCTCGTGAGGCTTCCATGAAATGTTTGTGAGGCCACTGTCTGTGAAAGAATTAACGTGGGTGTGAACTTAATTTGCAGGATGTCAACCATGCTGTTTTGGCTGTTGGGTATGGTGTTAGTGAGGAGGGGACTCCACACTGGATCATCAAGAATTCCTGGGGAAAGAGCTGGGGTGTTGAAGGATACTTCAAGATGGAGATGGGGAAGAATATGTGTGGTGAGTTATTTTATGTTTTTTTTTTAATATATTCTGTTCTTTTGTTCATGAATCTGCTTCTTAGAGGATTGCGCACTAAAAGAAAATGTGATAACACAATTTTGGATTGCATCTCTTCAGGTGTTGCAACTTGTGCTTCGTACCCTGTTGTTTCTTAGAGCCTCGATTAGTAAATATCTACTGGTCAAGGTTTGAAAGCTTTGTCAAGTAGGATGTAAAAAGAAGAAAATGGACACTCGAGGTTATGAAGTAATGTGGAACAGATGCAATATCCAAATAGTGTATGGAAGTTTCAGTCTTTTAGAGTCACGACTGCTTTTGTAAATTTTATATCGACTGTTTAGTGGTTAGTCATCATATGGTTAGATCCGATAATGTTGAATGTTGCATAATGTTTGTTGAAGACAATGCAAAGGATACATGTATTTGATTTGAACACTTTATTTTAGTTAAATTTAATATATTCTAACTGATGGAGACATAGCTGTGAATCAGTCATCTTTTCTGTTTCCGTAGACATGATAGCACAGGTGAGTGAAACATTTTATGGTTTATGGTAGAAAAATTAGGTGTTGGTGAAACATTTTATGCTTTATGGCAGAAAAATTAGGTGTTCAGCTTTCTTTCCTATTATTTTGTCAGGGTTTGAAAATTTGTAGGTGAATTCCATTCTTTAGAACATTTCTATATTGGATTTTTTATTAATTGATAGATTTGTTATGATAGAAACAAATTGGAAGGAAAGTTATAGATTTAGAGTTTTAATAAAAAAATGATCACCTGAAGTTTAAGGTTAAGAATATGTGTTTCTTCCTAAGAGGTCACAGATTCAAATCCAGAGGGGGTAGAGTATGTATACTATATTAAACTTTAGCAATCAAATCACTGCCCTTGTCCCAAAAAACAAGAGGTCTCATACACCAATTTGATGTCTGGTTTGACTGTAAACTTAAAATTAAATTATTATTATTATTATTATTTCACAAAGATCTTCTTTATTGACTATGAAAAAATCAATCTTTTATTTAAAATTACTAAATATATTAGTCCAAAAAAAATTGATCATTACATTGTGAATACTCTAATATTTTCAAAACACACCTCTGAGTATAGGAACAGTTTCTTCATACTTAGAATCTTCCTCATGTATACATATAGAGAAGAACGCAAATCTCAAATAGTTATACTAAAAAGATAAAGTCTTACGTTTAATGTATACATATAGAGAAGAATGCAAATCTCAAATAGTTATACTAAAAAGATAAAGACTTACGTTTAATTGTATGCATGTTGACCAAGATTATGAGTCTTCCATGTTATGTGGTGGTTTAAGCCTACTGTTAGAAGACTTGAACCCTATAATCATTATTTTGGCTAAACGAACAACATATCCCAAACAATAAATCAAAAATCAATTCTAAAAGGTACCAATGTTGCTCAAGCTCAAATGTTTCATGCAACTGTGTCTCTCTAACAGCTATAATGTGTCTTCTACAACATTATTACCTTAATGATGTATTCTTCTATAAAATCATGCAACTATTGTTTCAGATCTTGACTTTGTTAATAAAACTGTTTCAAATATATGCGTCCCAAACTCCGTGTAGCAGGGCAATCTACAAAAGAGGTTTCGATCTCTCGAGAGTCCCACAGCAGGCACAGATTGACGAGTATCCCATTTCATAAAGCCTACCTTTATCTGCGTTTACCTTGACGGACAATTCATGAATTAGGGAACTTATGTGCAAGAGATTTCATTTCCTCTTGAATATATCCTTGCAACCATCTCGAGTTTGGGATTATCTTGCTATACAATCTAGCTTCGAAGGCTTGTTTCAGATCCCCCACGTATCTGTCCGGTAGGAGCTTGGCTGGTGAGATATTTATTAAAAGAAAATCACGGGAAATCTGGTGGAATTGCACTATGTTCATAATTGAGAGAATTTAATTGAAGTTCCCTACTTAGTGAATTAGGGATTAGGGGACTTGTGGTTATGTGTGCGCAAAGATAATTCATTTTCTCTATAATATGTAGTGTGAAAATAATTAGTTATGGTAATAATATAAATTTACATATTGTAAATGTTTGGTAGTTCTTATAATGGAGGTAGTTTGTAAACTAATGTAACCAAAGCAAGTTCTTTAATTGATGTAATGATCTAACCTATGTTGTATATATCCATGAAGCCCAGAGAGACATTTTGTAATGTTACAAGTCTATCTTGAATGAATAATAAAACATGTTACCCCACAATCTATACTTGTCCAAAGTCTAAAGGCAAGTACTCACCCCAATAGGGTACCTCTTTCTCTTTAGGAGGAGGGAAACCTCACTCCAAGGGAGATGTCTCACTCAACAGAAGAAGTCACCCGAGTAAAGTTTGAAGGGACAATGGAAAATGAAAATGGGTTTGTACCCGCCAACAATTATAATCAACGACTTCTCAAACAAATTGCATAAATATGATATTACGGTAGCAACAATGTATCTTGAAAGTTGCAAGTTATGATGACAAGAAAAGATACAAGAGTCTTGCAAACTTGATAATGCTTTGTCACTCACAATTTTCAAGATAAACACAAGTCAATAAATGACTTAAACACTGTCCAAACATTCATTACAACATTAATTAATGATGATGACAACAATGAAAACCACTTCAGAAAAGTACTATAACAAGTGAAATTAGCCATAAAGTACCTGCTTCTTAGAAATGTTTTAATATATTAGTTTTATGTAATCCAAAATGAAAGTTATAATAATTATGAAACTCTTAATCTATGATAAATATTAATTTAATAGTAACGTTGTTTCTAATTAATATAAATATTTATATAAATTAAAAATAAGTTATAATTTAAAGATGACTCATAGCCAATACAATATATTATTTCTATTTTTCTCTTAAGGTTGCAAAAGTTTTTGAAATTTCTATTTTTCTCTTAAAGTTGCATAAGTTTTTGAAATAAAAAATTAATTGAATATTTTCATATATACAAAAACAAATGATTTAAACCACAATGTCTACATGCATTTTAATGAAATTTCTCACCTTAAAAATAGAAATATTTAAATAAGAATTATAATTTAAAGATGAATCACCACCAATATAATATATTATTTCTATTTTTCTCTTAAAATACCAAAGTTTTTGAAATAAAAAATTAATTGAATATTAAGTGATACTTAATATTCCACATATCCCACATAATAACTAACTGCACTGTAAACTCATATTTATTGATTCATATTTTTCAAATTCTAATGTTAAATTTTAGAAATTTAAAAATGTATGAATTAATATAAAGTTAATGAAACATGGCTCAAGTGGAAAAAGCAGTATAAAAACTTTATTTACTCAATAAAAATATAAAAAGAAAATAAAAATAAAATGGACCTAGTAATGCTCAAAACCCAGTCACCTAAAATCTAAACCCAATCTGATGTTCTTGAAAAGTTTCACACGAATCTCCTTTATTTCCGAGGTTTTCGAGGAATATCAGCATGCCTCGTGTTCCAACAACGGGTAACCCACAACATAATGGAACGTACAAACACTCTTCCCAATGACCACTGTCAGGGGTAAGCACGTCTCTTCCCAATTATTTATTTAATTTCCTTAAGTATTAACTATGACAAGTACTTTATTTAATTTCCTTACTTATTAACTATCACAAGTACCCATAGCAGAGATAGAATATGTGTCAATTTTAAGTATTTTTTTAATTTTTGTATTTTTTTATTAATATTTTTATTGTAAATGTCACGTTCAATCAAGGAAAATTAGTCACATCAATAGTTTCCACCAATCAAACATTATTAATAACGATTTTAAAAAATTGAAAATTATTTTTTTATTTTGCAAAAATTCAATTTAATACAAAATTTATTTGCAACTTTATAAATTTTTTTGAAATCTTAAGAAAATTGATTTATGTCAATCGACTTTGACTTGCAATCGATTGCTATATATCCTGCCGGAGGCAGGTATAATAAAGCAATAAGACACTACTTCAATATCCAATTATTATAGTTTGCTTAGTACAAATGCCCAATGGTTTTATGGATGATTTTAGGGTTGTTAGGGGCTGCAATAGTGGTTGTAACAACAACTATGACAATAGTAACAACTTTAGAAGTTGCACTTTAGAAAGGCAATTAAACACACACTTTAACACTTATTGATAGTACTTTGCCTTATACAAATTTTGGGATGACTTAGTACACTGATATAAGCTACAAAATGATGGTTGTAGCAGTGATTATGACAACAACAAATTAGCTGTTAGTATTTCTAGACTAGGTTATCAAGTTAGTAGAGTATGAAGTGAAAGAGTTTGAGTTGAGTCTTGTCAAGAAGTAAGAGAAAGATGACTAGTGCCTTTAAGGGTAATGGAGTCAAGGAGGGTGTCTTCTTCTAAGGCTACAAATTAATGATGATGCACAAAAGTCTAAGAGGGAAAAAGTGTAGGAGAAGTAGCAACTTAAGTCCTCCTAGACTTTGACCTCAAGAGACAAAATGCTAGGGTGTAGGCAAATCTAGGTCCTAGCGCCTTGCTCTCCTTATCCTTTTTATGGAGTAAAACTTATGCAACAATAACCAAGTACAAAACCCTTAAGATTACTAGCAATTTAGGGCTCTTAGGGTTTCACTAGTTACTAGATCAATTTAGTGAAAAACTTGGCAAATAAAAAAGTAAGAAAGTAGCAACTTATGTTTCTTACTTCAAACATTAAATACACCATGCAATTTCATAATCTTGTATGAGCAAATAAAACCATACAATAAACCATTCAATAGATGACAAAATGCAGATTTCACTTACTTGCACCAAGAATAATCATGAAAATACCATGTAAGATCACCACAAACTTCCAAAAATTAATCCAAGTTGCAAAAATAAGCCTTAGACAATAGTGGCGCCTCACAATTTTAGCCCAATAACCCTAATAGGGCGCAAATTTCAGACCTCTTGTCTCCAAGGACCAGTTGTTATGAAAATGAATGTCACTTTCTGCTTATTTATACAAAATTTAACCTAAAATTAATTTTAGTTCATAATTATTGGGCCGACCTGGCCATTTTTTTACACATTAAATATGGACAAAGCCAGATTTTGAGAAGAAATTTATGATATATACTAATGCCACATAGGAAGCAGTTTCTTCTATCCTCATGCAAAATGATGACCAAGGTAACGAAAAACCAATGGCTTACATGAGTCAAAGCTTTTTTGATTATGAGTTTAAATATTCTTTTATTGAAAAACATGCTTTCGCTCTTGTTAAAGCTGTTGAAAAATTTCGCCACTTCATCTTAGATAAGCATACGTTGGTAGAAGTCCCTTTACCCGCTGTCAAGTTTTTTCTCTCACAGACTTATCTTTTAGGGAAGCTTGCACATTGGCCTGGCAAGATCCAGGAGCATGATTTAACTATCGTGACTTCTACTACTATCAAAGGACGTGACTTATCCCTTCACTTAGCTCAGCATGCTGAAACTAGTGAAGAAATCGATGAACATGATAGTTCTCTATCAACACTGTTCTACATTGATAATCAAATCCTTCCTGTGTCTGAACATCCTTGGCATAAGAATTTGGTTTACTATTTGCAAAATAAAAGATGTCCAGATAACTTAGACACTCATCAAAGAAGAAGGTTCCGTCTCGAATATGCTAGATATGTCATTATAGGAGACTTCTTGTTTAGAAGATCTGTTGATGGTATGTTGCTTCGCTACGTAAACAATGAGGAAGCACATAAACTATTGCAAGAAACTCATGCTTCTTCAAATTATTTTATTCACACAGGAGGCCATTTTTCTGCTAAAACCACTGCTTTTAAGATTATTAGAAAAGAATACTACTGGCCTTCAATTTTTCATGATTCTCATGTTTTTTCGAGATCTTGTGACAAGTGCCAGAAATTTGTTGGGAAAGAACGCCTTTCAGCCATGCCATTACAACCTGTCCTCCCAGACTTTCCTTTTTCGAAGTGGGATTGGACTTTATTGGTCCTATTAATCCTCCATCTTCAGCAGGACAAGTCTTTATCTTGACAACCACATACTATTTTACAAAATGGGTTGAAGTTGTCCTTCTTAAACATTCGACAGATGATCAGGTGATTTCTTTCCTTGAAAATAATATTTTTTCCAGATTTGGTCTTCCTTTGGAAATTATTACAGAAAATGGTCCCGCTTTTATTTATGCTAAGCTGATCCAATTTTTAGCTAAGTTGGGGGTTAAACACTTTACCACATCAACTTATTACCCCCAGGGAAATGGGTAGGCCAAGTCTACCAACAAGAATCTGGTGAGAATTGTCAAAAGGCTCATCGAAGATAAGCCTCGTCAATGGCATAGTCTCCTTACTTACGCCCTTTGGGGAGATCGAACTACCACCAAGGTGAGCACTGGTTGCACTCATTTCCAACTTGTTTATGTTCAAGAAGCCATTCTGCCCACTTAGTTGGAACTTTCTTCCTTAAGGTTAATGCTACAGGTTGAAGAATTCAATTCTTCTGATATTTCATAAAGGATGAATGCACTCCTGGCTTTAGAGGAGCAAAGGACGTTTGTCTTGGGTAATATAAAAAGAAGACAACAGACTGTTAAAAATTATTTCAACAAGAGTGTCAAAATTGTCAAATTTAAAATCAATGAGAAAGTATTGATGTGGGATTCAACTCATGCTGATAGGGGAAGACATTCAAAGTTTCAAAAATTATGGCTGGGTCCTTTCAAGATCGCTTTTGTCCTGGGTACAAATTATTACATTCTAAAGGACTTATGAGAGCGATTGTTTTCCTACAACACTAACGGTTCTCACTTAAAATGTTACATGGAACCAACTTGAAGAGTTAACGCTGTTTGGATTGTTCTGTATTTTAGTAGTTTTCAATTCTTCTTTCATTTTAGTAGTTTTTATTTTTGTCATTTCATTTCTGCTTTTACATTGTAGTTTTCATCTCTGTCATTTAATTTCTGCTCACTCCAATTTTGCTGTTTCATTTCAGTTATGACATTTCTTGCTTTTTGTTCTTTTGACTTCAATTTTTGTCAAAAATAAAACGTTGGATCAGTTTTTCCACAACGACACTTCTGCAAAGTATTTTTAATCAATAACAATCAAGCTTACACAATTGTTACGATATTCCCCCTTAAGGCATCATTGAATTTGTTATATGCTTTCATTGCTGTTTTATGAGATAGTTGGTTACATCCCGTTTTTGCTTTCCATTTCTTCATCCATTTTGAGATTGAAAAGAGCAAGTTTAGAAAAAAAATTCTCCTTGAAGTCAAGAGCAAGTTTCAATTGAATGATTATGCTTACAGGGATAAACCCCCTCATACTTAACACTTCCCATGAGTTATTCCCAAATTCCCGGTCATATTTCCATTAAGTCCGCTCACTTCCCCCTGTTGCATAATCATTCTKATTTATATCTTCTTGATCTGATGTTACTTGGTCTGCAAAACTAGACACTCTGAGTTCTTAATATGTTGGAAACAKATTTCCCYGTGGAGTCGCCAGTTTGTTGACGATTAAATCRCAAYGAGGAATTTCGCTCGCAAAGTATTGCTAAAGCCCTATTATTTAAACTATGCAAATAATATAAATACTASTAGGTGGGACCCCCTTGTAGACTGGAGGCTCAAAGATAGACATATCACACATTTTTCTGCTGCTGTTTCGATGCTACTTACACAGTCCTACATGGTTGACAATACAATCTTGGTTTCGTTTTGACATAGTAATAGGTGGATGATGCATTTTATGGGATGTTTTTGCAATTTAAAGCATTATTTTTATGTTATGATGGGCATGTATTTACAGTTGCTATGATTTAAACATGTCACAAATCATCGTGATCGCCTACCTGGCCACATATATACAAGAAATATGTTAATGATAACATAACCAAAACAAAGAAATAAAACTTATAAAAAAATCCAAAAGGGAAAGGATCTATGTTTGAGCTATGTTAAGGATTATATGCAAATGGAAAAGTAAAAGATGTTAGTGTTAGTCCTAACTATTATATGGTTGGTTAGTGGCTATGTGATTTCCATTTGATTTATTTTGGGTGCATATAACATTGCAATACATATGATATGGCATAGACTTTGGAAAAGGTTAATGTGTGATGTTTGGGTGGCGCATTGGGCAAGGAATATCATCGTAGATTTCAATTGTTTGGGCATTGAATATATGGTTAAATTATATGGTGAATGTTAGGCTTGTCTTGTACTTCGGAATTGAATAGGATAGGAGATGGAAGCGATGTGCAGTAAATGCACGTCACTCCATACTCTTCCATCGACAGTCACCCTAGTATTGTTCCTTGTTGCATTTCGGTTTGTTGGTGGTTAAGCTCTGCATTTCAGTCTCTTTGGAAGAAGAAAATCTTGGCCAGCTCGCCCTTTTAAGCTCTTTGTTATAGGTATGGTTCTTTTTCACCTGATCCATGAATTATGCTTTGTGTATGAACAAACAATGGCTTAGTAATGTTTGGTTTTGTGTGTTCCTGAGAATTTCAACGGTGTAAATATGTGATATTTCACTTTGTGATGACTGTAATTGTTTCAGATTGCAAGAAAAAAAATTGGGTTTTGTTTGAGTTGTGCATTCACTGGTTGCTCTATCAGTTTATAATCTTGGTGGGTCTCTGTGGATAATAAGTGAATGTGGTATTATCACTCTGTATTAATGGTGGAGAGTTTCACTCTGTGTATTATTGCCGGTTGTTCCCTCACAGTCATGAGTGTAACCTTATCCAGCCATTCGATTGCTGTGTATTTTTCTTCATATCAGAGTCATGGTGGTGGGATCATTCTCATTGTCCTTTCACCAAAATACCCCAAGGTCCAGTCTTAGGGTGGCCATAACGTAAATGAATACTGTATGGTTGTGGGGTGATATAAGTTATACCTCGGCGTTATGCATCCTCATTGGTATTGCTCACCGGTTGTTCGACCCTTAAGAAAATGGACAGAGAGGTTATATCTTTGTGTGGTATTTGAATAACTGTCATTGTTCAATTAACTTCAGTGCAAGCTTGAAACACACTATGTGCGTTGGATTTTTCTACCCCAACTGTCGTTGCTTTCCTTGGTGGCTAACTATGGGTTCCATGGCTCATACTAGGAGTAATAAGGAGACCTTGTGGCTTACTATCGTGTCTGTATCGAAAGGTATTTTACTTGTGGTTGATATGTCTCTGAGGACCTCCAGTTCTCTGTGCTATTGTTAAATGAGCACGCTCTTGATTGTCTCCTTGTATTGGTTTTCGACAAAGCCCAATTTTAATCTCCAACTGTTCTTGCTCCCTTCAGGCATCTTCTTGGTTGTCAAATATTAGTTTCTCAGTGGAGTGGTTATGGAGTTTTTTGTAGAGTCCCTATCCCGTCTTTTTATGATTAAATTGGTTGAAGAGTTACAATTGGGAACGATAAATTATATGCAGTCGAGGATTGTCTTCTTTTCATTATGATTCCACTCTCCGTGTTCTTACAACATGATCTTAATTGCAAATTGGAAACACCTGTCATTTCGTCAGGCCTGATCAGGGTTATAGCTAATTATGGAATGGTGACTGTGTGTAATTGGTTATGTTCACTGTGCATATGTTATTGAATCATCACACATTTTATTAATGGTTATATCAACAGTTATAAGGCTCGGGTTTTATGTTGACTGTGGTTTCGTTGCAACACCTTGTTGATTGATACGATGAAGCATGTGTGTAATCAGGCTTGTTTTGGAAGTCTGTTCATATTGAAAAAGGGACCTGTGTACATTTTAAATTTGGCCCAATTGTGAATTGGTAGACAACGGATGTTATTTTTATAGTGATGCATTAAGGGATAGAGGTTGAACATATTGCTGTGTGTTTTTTTTAAGGAGGACAAAGAAATAAAATATCAGTGTTTCTTAACAGGATTGTTGAAATGGAAGGTTGGTTTCGATTATGAGTATGATTGCACAAACTGTTCTGAATTGAGAAATTTTGGGAAATTTAAATGTTGGAACAACGAACAGTTTTGATACACAGTAATTGTTGGTATGGTGTTGGTATTTTTTCTGGGATTGATTTTAGTACAAACTTATGATTATTGATTACTTAATTTGTTTTATGAACAATATATGTCCTTCCATTCTCTCACTTTTCCACACATTACGAACCCCCTCACATTCCCAGATTCACTTTGCACGCCGTGTTCTTAAAATTGAATTATAATTAAATGAAAACTTTGTATTATAGAAATTGAAGGATGACACAAAGATGAGTTGTAGTTGATATGTTTTTGTTATTACAACACAATTGATTGTTGATGATTTGTTGAGCAATAATAATGATCTACCCCCTTTCATTTTATCACTTTTTCGCTCAATACAACCCCTCATATATCCCATAACCCTTATTCACCCCCTGCTCATGACAAGTCTTAAACAATTTTTATGGATTGGATTGCATGAGTCTGATGTGTTGTTGAGCCAAACTTTGTTTCATATTTAAAGAGATGTGATGTATGGTTTGTTGAAGAAACTAGTTTCTAATAAACGCTGCATACATGAATGAGCTTCTTCAGCAGAGGAATCCATGGTCAGAATAACAGGGGAAGAGGAAATTGGAAGAGGGGCCCTAGAAGGCCAAGGTTTTCGATACATTTTGATGCAGATCCACAAGAGTTGAACTAGCTTTTCCAAGATGGATTTTTCAACTGGATTGGACAAGGGGTAGTCCAACCTAGGCCAGAAAGGCCTCCCTTCCAACCCCAACATGTCCCTGGCATCCCAGTTCCCCCTCATGTCTCATTACAACCTAAAGTCCCAGAAAATGATGAATGGCAAGAGATTGTTCATCCATCAGTCTCCCAACATCGTGGCTGGCCCAATTTGGCTCTACCTGTTCCTCCACTAGTTAACCCAATTGTCCAAGCTTCCCCTGCTCACTCACCTATACAGTCTTCCCATGCAAGCAAGAGGCTCAAAACTGAAGCCCATCATGCACCTGATAAAGGAAAAAATGTTGTTTCCCCCTCCTCTCCCTCAAGTGATTCCGTCAAATCCGTTTCATCCCGCATGCACTTGAGAGATGATTGCTCTCATGTTATCAGTGAGATCAGGCCTAAAAGCTCCACACAGCCTAAGGCTAATTCAGAGAAATCAAAGGGAGACAGTAGCAACAAAGGGAAAATTGCCTCCCAAAGTGGCAAATATGGTTTTTGAGTATATTTATTTATTGATTATTGAGAACAATTGACTGTTGAAGTTTTTGGACAACACACGTTTTTTGAATATTTTGGATATTATATTTTTGGACATGGTTTAAAATATCATTGATGTTAATTTTCACATTATGAGAATGATGATGGGAGCCACAAGGAGGGATGTGTTTGATTGATTGACTTGTTGTGTTTATTTTTGTTAAGAAACTAAAGGGAGTCACAAGGGGTCCCACCTACTAGTTATTATTTATTAAAGACCCTTATTATTATTATATTAATTCTTCCCCTAAACTAGAAGTTAGTTGAGTTTTAGTTAACTTAACTAAAAGAGGTGGTTTAACTACTTCAACTAATTTTGATTGCTTAAAGGCAAAAAGAGAAGGAGGAACATGGGGAGAATAGAAGGAGAAAGCATACTAAGGTCTGCTCTTGAGTTTTATTGAGATAGTTCAGTTTTCATTCATTCATTAATTCATTGAAATCCTAACTCTCTTTTATGAAAACAAGGTCCTATTGTAGACAACAAGATTCAAGGCTGAATTACATCATTTAGACACTTGTTTTTCAGAGGTGTTGATCTATCTTTGATAGTCTGTGTAGACTTGTCTGTTTGTGAATTAAATTTCATTAATGATAAAGGATATTGTGCAGAGTCGAGTGGGAAGCAATCTCTAGCAAGCTGATCCAGATTTTAAAGTTAAGGTTTTTTTACTTTTTGTCAGAAGTCCTTTTGTATTGTTTTCATCGGGGACATCTAAGTTTGACTTTGGTCCAAACTTCCTTAGGGAATTTTGTAAAGAGAAGGATTATTTTGATTTATTGGAATGAAATAAGCGATTGCTATTCTATCTCATCTGTGATTAATTGTAACTTGGTATTTTTTCTTTTGTCTCCACATTTAATTTTTCATCTCTTATATTCATAAAATTACATAAAATATTGAATTTTTCAGCAATATTTTATTTATAAAAAATCAGCCTAAGCCCTTGTAACCGATACTTGTGGATTAGGAAACAAACTTTGAGGTTATAAACATAGGGTGGTGATATTCCCATCTATCTTGCCTTAGCCAAGCAAGATATGAAAATGCTTGAGTAAGATAATTTCATATATTTTCTTCAACAAGCCCCTTGCAAGTGGGTAGGGCGGAAACATCCTAAAACTAGGGAAACAATGTCCCCCAGGAATACAAGAAGTCAAAGTTTATGAAAGAAAACAAGTCGCGAGACACATACATATGGGAAACCAAAGAAACTCATTACAACTGTCATGCATGCTGAGTCACCCTCTTCCTCTTCTCCTTTTCAAATCCCCCTACTAAAGAAAACTTTAGTCAATCCAACAAAAAATACTAATCCTCAGGTAGTTCCTCTCATTGTTCCAACAACTATTGTTTTTCCTCCCATAGTTGTTCTGATGGAAATGCCCTGACAACCAGAGACTCCTTTGAGGCTACCCCAATCTCTTCATAACATTCATGCAGATTCCCCAAACAACGTCCTAAGTTCGATGGCGCTGGTACATTGAATGTCGAGGAACATATACAAAAATTCTATGACACATTATCACTTATGGACATAACAATTCTTGATGTCATCATTATAATTTTGTAAAAACCTTTGAGGGTGAAGCGATGAGATGGTATATCTTACTTCCCAATGATAGTATCCCATATTGGGACACTATGGTCCAAGAATTCAAAAAGCATTTCCAAGGGGCAGATGATGTGGCTTCTCTACTCAGGGATTTCACAACCATCTTCATCCATGAGGGGGAGAAAATTTCAAACTTTAATCAATGCTTTACCTCAACCTTGAATAGGATTCCAACTGCTTCCCATCCATCTGGGAACAATTTGTTCCATTACTACTTGACCGCTATTAATCCAAATGTAAAGTATATATTGAAGATAAATCAATACAAACTTTAGATGCGACCAAGGTTAGCGCCCTAGAAATTGAGAGAAACATGGAGGAATCTGGTATAATTCCGTCACCTTTAGCGCAACCCCGTTTTAACCAAAGGCCTAGGAATGAGGTACCTCGAAACGAGGGTCCTCGGTATGAACCCCCACCTGCCCAAACTTCTAATATTGAAGAAAGGGAAAGTTCTAAAACGCTCAAGTTGTTAATGAACATGAACAACCAAATAGTTCCCTTAATCGAAAGGTGAATGGCTTATAGTTTACTGCTCCTGCGAGGCCAAGGACTCATTTTCCTCCTACTCCTCCTCCTAGGAAACATGTTGTTGAATTGGATTGGTGTAATATCCCCCAGTAGTGCCCTAGTTATATTATGAATTTTAATCATGTTTATGAATTGTAATCATGTTTTATAGGCCAATGAGCCAAGTATTGATAAGTTGTTAGGCTTATGTGCTTATTAGGCCGGAGAGCCTAAGTGTTAAAGGCCAGGAGCCTATTTTTGTATATGTAATATGCAAAACATTAATAAAGATTAAACATCACTACATGCAGACCGACCACAAAGAAAGAGTGATGGGGGACTAAGCTTCCACAGGGTGGGTAAGGGAAAAGGGGCTGGAAGGTTTGAAAGAGGGTCTAAGCTTAGGGGGCTTAAGTCCTTCAGAATAATATTTTATTATTATTCTAAAGCTAGGTGACAAAACATGTTTTTATCCTAAGTCTTGGGAGAGGCAAGCATGCAGCTCCAACATGTGCAAAAGGGAGCACATGCATCTCCAGGAAGACAAGTGTCGACCTGGGTGCATGCGGTTAAAAGCTGAAGCGTCACCTAAGTTCGGGGTTCATCCTCCATTCTGTCGTCGACTGTCTGAAACAATGAATTTTGTCTGATCTCTATATGCCTCACGTAGCTTTGAAACCCGAGGCCTGTGATGTTTTCTTGAGAGCCCGATACACCCTTTGTTTGAACCGTTGAGTCTGTGTTCGACCTCTGCATGGATTCCTTGTCATGCACCCTAAAAACCATCAACAAACCCGCGAATTGAGACATGTCACCTGTGTGTCTTGTGAGCCCAGCCTATCCACTCTTGCAGAGTCGAGTCTGTACTTGAACTGTCTTTGGGTTTCTACCTTCTGTGTTTCTTGAGTGGAATTGAACAATTGTTATCGTTGTTATCCTCACTTTGTGGGAATTGGGTTGAAGCTGGTTGAAGAACTGGGTTGTCATGCCCGTGGTAGAAGAGGCAGGTTGTTAGGCCTGTGAGAAACTCTCTTCAAGTGAGAGAGTCTACTGGGAAGTGGTTTTCTCCCAGAGAGATTCCATCACCAGCTATGAAGCTCTGAGAATTCCTGATCCGGCCTGTTGCTGAGACCCAGAGAGGGAGGTGAAGCACCGATGGACTATGCTTGTGAAGGTGTATACTCTCGGGTGGAATAGGCATGTGGGAAATGGGATTCCATGAGTAGTGGGCGTAAGAAGGCTCCTAGAGAGAATCCTTCTGGTTTCTCTGTGCAGTTTTCCTGTAACCTCAGCCTAGTCTAGGATTCCCTTGCCTTGGGTGGAGCTTAGTCCCAGCTCGGGGGTGACCCACTGCTGAGCGTGATGAACAACGAGGTCTAAGGCTGGGAGGTTCATGGAAGTTTTGCACGTAGTTGGTGGAGTTACAACAGTTTCAAAGATAAGTATATGCATGTGTTTAATTTCAATTAAAATGCATGTCTATGATGCTTGCAATATTATCATGTATTCCGTTGCAATGATATTTACTGTTAATTCCATTAATTCTGTATGTTAGCAATAATTATATGTTTACTCTGTTAAGTCATTTAACTTCATTTAAATTCATACTATATAAGTGTTATTCCACGTAGTAGCGTTGCTCGACAATGGGGTTGATGGCTGGGGTCATTACAATATGGTATCAGAGCCCCAGGTTTCAACGCTGAGACTGGATGGGTCGGATAAGTGGTCTTTGGACCCAAGGTTTTGAGAGGAAATTGTGTCTGGAGGAATAATTTCGAACCTTAAAATATTTCTTAGTGCCAATGGGTTACTTGGCCGTGTTACAAAGCTCAGGAGGAGTAGCGTAGAATAAAACTGCAACTGGCGTGGTGTTTGACCAGAGAGAGAGAGAGAGCTCAACACTTGGGGTGTTGAGAGCCATAGGATCTATTAGGGAAAAAGGAGATTCCTTTACGACCGTCAAATCCTGAGAAGGCACAAGAAGGTTATCCTGGAAGCCTTTTGGAGTTCGGCAATTGGGAGAAGCGAGGTGCACTAAGACACAAACCTTTGAAACCCGAAACTTTGAAATCTCGAGAATATCTACACCGTAGATCTGGGAAAAAGAGATTGACCATTGGATCAAGCAGAAGAGAAGATTGTAATTTCAAGAGTTTGACTATCCAGAGAAGTGAGATGTGCTGACTCACAAACTCCCGAAGCCCGAAATTATGAAGTCCCAAAGAGCCGAAGTAGTGGGTCATGCTGATGCCACTTGGATGGACGTGGACACATGGGATGTGTTCCACATGTCAGTGGGTTCTGAAGGAAAAAAGTAGATGCTGTGGGGCTGGATGACGTCGCCTGGGGTAACGTGGACCTTCTTAAGTACACCACGTGTCACCATCGTGGTTGGTGACGACTGTGTTGTGGGCCCGGAGGCTAGAAAGGTCGGAAGTTTGGAAGTCGGGAGTTGGAGAGGGAAGCGAGTGTGGAAGCTTCGAGGACCAAAGTCCCGAACCTCTGAAACCCGAAACTCCAAAGTCTCAAAGTTTCGAAGTCCTGGAGGCTTTGATGATAGGATTTTCCTTGTGTATGTCCACCGTCAGATGTTAGGTATGGTGGACGGTTGATCTGCCTGCCTCGCTAGTTCGGTAATTCGAAACTCCGAATAACTGATGTGCTATGATTGGAGTTTTCTGAAAGCTGAAGTCCTGATTAGAGAACCTTGAGATCTAGCGCTTGGTCACAAACCTTGGAAGCGTGGGTTGGGGAACTGAGAGAAAAGGGCTACGACCTAAGTTTACTACATAGCCGGGCAGATCTCGGAAAATTCATGAAAACTGAACGTTTTCTTGAATCAAATTTGTTTATGAATTTTGTGGGAATTGTTAAGGAATAATGGCTTGACAAATTCTGGTTGACTGCACATTGTGTTTGCAGAAGTTTAACGAGTGACATAACCGAATAAAGTTGCCACTGAGTGCAAAGAAATGGGGGAAGCACAGAATGCTTCCAGTTCAGAGAATGAAGCAAAAGGAATGGATGTTCATTTGGGAGTTCAAGGGTCGAACTCCAATGGGCATGGAGAAGAGATAGATAAGGAAGGGCATATGATGAAAATCATTGAAATATTGCAGAAAGATGCCAAAAATCACCGAGAAAATAGCAAGAAGCTTATGAAAGCTAAGGACAAGCAGGGAAAATTCAACTTAAAGTTGATGAAGAGTCTGGAGAGAATAGAAAAAAAAGTTGGACAAGGAGAGAGACTCGAGCAAAATAGGGAGTCACCAAGCTTCTGAGGGAAGAATATCAAGGAGTGTTGGTAGACACCATCATCACTCCCAAGGTCACTCCAAGAGGAGGGCACACAATAGTTCAAGCCCATATCCTACCAGAAAGAACAGGAGATCTGGAGTGGATGAAATGAAGGGAGAAATGAACAAGATTAAGCCTCCTACGTTTGATGGAGAACATAAGGAGGAGGAAGATGTCGAGACATGGTTGCTTGGCATGAGGAAATATTTCCAACTACAAAATTATTCCTCTCATGCAGAAGGAAGAATTGCAATGTATCAACTGAAAGGAAAGACCTCCGTGTGGTGGGATCAACTTGTGCAGGTACAACACATTAGAGACAAAGATATCACTTGGAGATAATTCAAGAGGTGTTTCGGGAAGAAATACTTGACTAAAAGATATTATGATAGAAAGATGAAAGATTTCTTTGAAATCAAGCTGGGCAACATGACCATTGATGAATACGAGCGAAGATTTTTGGAATTGCTGAAGTATGTTCCATTCATCAAAGAAGAGACTGTCAAGATTAAGAGGTATTTGAGTGGATTTCCACCTTCCATCAGTGACAAGATCCAATATGATGACCCTAAGACTATGGAAGAAACGATAAGAAGAGCGAAGTGCTTATATGAGAAACAAAGAGAAAATCTTACTTTTCAAAAGGCTTGGGATGACAAGAAGAAATTCCAGATGGATCAGAGGAAGAAGGGAACTAAGCCACCCTTTTTCAGAAACAGTCCTGAAGGACAGTCATTGTTTAGAGAGTCAAGAATGGCTGACGTAGGGGAACAAAGGCCAAGGTAGATGCCCATTTAATGTTGGGGTTGTCAGGGGAACCACAAGTACAAAGATTGTCCCCATAAAAATGGAAAAGTGAGAGCTGTCCATAATGTTCAACAAGATGAAACAATGGAGGACATGGGTAGTAGAATGCCAAGGATCTATGCAACCCTGGACAACAAGCAAGTTGAATATCAGTCGCACATGATTGAAGTGGAAGGTATGATTAACAACCAACCATTTACTGTTTTAATTGATTAAGGGGCTAGCCAAAGTTATATAGATCCTAGAGTGGCGAAAAGTTTGCATTTGTTGAAAAGAAAACATGAAAAGTCTTGGTTAGTGCAGCTGGTTACAGGAACCAAGAGAAAAGTCACTGAGTTGGTTAAGTCTTGTCCCGTGGACATGAATGGAATGAGCATAAAGGCTAAATTGAACATTCTTCCTTTAGGTTCTTATGACTGTCTAATTGGGATGGACTGGTTGGACCAACACCATGCCATATTGGATTGTCATAAAAAGACATTCACTTTCCTGGATGAAGAAGGAAATCAGAAAACAGTCCAAAGAATTCCCAGAGTTGTTTCTATAAGAGAAATCTCAGCAATGCAAATGAAGAAGTGCTACAGAAAAGGCTGTCAATTATTTGCAACCCACATGGAGGAAGCACCTAAGGATATGGTGTCGAATATTGGAGATCATGTGGTACTAAAAGAGTTTGAAGATGTATTTTAGGAGGTACCCAGACTACCCCCGAAGAGAGATATTGATTTCTTTATAAACTTGATGCCTAGAACAACTCCAGTGTCAAAAGCTCCTTACAAAATGAGTACGCCAGAACTGAAAGAATTGCAATTGAAGCTTGAAGAGATTTTACAGAAGGGGTATATAAGGCCAAGTATGTCACCTCGGGGTGCCCTGGTCCTGTTCGTGAAGAAGAAGGACGGGACGTTGAGATTGTGTATCGATTTTAGACAATTGAAAAAAGTAACTGTAAAGAACAAATATCCTCTGTCGAGGATTGATGACCTCTTCGATCAGTTGAAGGATGCGAAGATATTTTCGAAGATAGACCTCAGGTTAGGATATCACCAAGTAAGGATAAAGGATGAAGACATCAGCAAGACTGCCTTTAGAACAAGGTATGGTCACTGTGAATTCACAGTGGTGCCATTTGGGATGTCGAATGCACCCGCTATTTTTATGTGCCTGATGAATGGTGTATTGAGGGACTATCTAGACAAGTTTGTCATAGTCTTACTGGATGACATCATGGTGTATTCCAAGTCGGAGGAAGATCATGAACATCATCTGAGGATGGTGCTGCAAGTGCTAAGAGAACACCAGCTATATGCCAAATTGAGCAAGTGCTCGTTTTATTAGGAGCGGATCCATTACTTGGGGCATATTATTTCGAAGGATGGGATAGTTGTAGATCTTGAGAAGATAAAGGCCATCAGAGAATGGTCAATGCCAAAGAATGCGATGGAATTTAGATCCTTTATGGGTCTAGATGGTTATTACAAAAGGTTTATCGCAGGGTTCTCGAGGATAGCTCACCCTATCACTTCCTTGCAAAGGAAGGAGAAGAAGTTTCAGTGGACATAATATTGTGAGAGAAGCTTCTAGTAGTTGAAGCAACTGTTAACTAGTGCTCCAATCGTAAGGATTGTAGATCCGAATGAAGATTTCGTGGTGTGCACTGATGCATGCAAAGAAGGGCTGGGAGGAGTCTTCAGTCAGAAGGGATTCATAATTTGTTATGAATCCAGAAAGTTGAAAGAGGATGAAAGGAACTATGCAACTCATGACTTGGAGTTGGAAACTATAGTACACGCTCTAAATAAATGGAGGCATTACCTCATGGGGAGGAGGTTCGAACTGAGAAAAGACCATAACGGTCTGAAGTATTTGTTTGATCAACCAAACTTGAATGCTAGACAGAGTAGGTGGTTGGATTTTCTTTGTGAATACGATTTTAATATCAAGCATATCAAAGGGAAGGAGAATAAAGTGTCTGATGCACTCAGCACGAGAGTACACAAATTTCATGCTACAACCATTAGCATGTACTGAACTGATATAAAGGGAAGAATTTCGGAGGCTGCAAATACAGATTTGCAGTACAGGGATTTGGTAGCAAAGCTACAACAAGGTGAGATGCCACAGAAAGTGGAAAATTATAAGACAAAAATGGATGGAATACTTATGTACACGAACAAAATTCATGTACCTAATGTCTAGGACCTGAAAAGTATGATTTTGCATGAAATGCATAATGTGCCTTATGCTGGGCACCCTGGATATTAGAAAACTGTGGAAGTAGTCAAGAGCCATTACTTTTGGCCAGGTATGAAGAAAGATATTGCAGAATACATTGCCAGATGTATGGAGTGCCATAAGGTTAAAGCTAAACACATGCACCCAACAGGATTGTTGCAGCCTTTACCCATTCCTGAGTGGAAATGGGAGTTAGTGACAATGGATTTCATCACAGGATTGCCCAGAACAGGCAAGCAACATGATTCAATCATGGTGGTAGTGGAAAATCTTATGAAAGATGCCCATTTTATTCCGTTAAAGACTAATCACAAGGCAACGGATGTTGTCGACATCTTTATGAAGGAAGTGGCACGATTGCAGGAAATTCCCAAGACAATTGTGTCTGACAGAGACCTGAATTTTACCTCAAATTTCTGGAAAGGGTTATTCAAGGGGTTCAGAATGAATCTGAACTTCAGTACAACCTATCTTCCTGAGTCGGATGGGCAGACAAAGTGGGTGAATTGAGTAATAGAAGACATACTAAGGATGTATGTGATGGACAAACCATCGAAATGGGAAGACTAACTACACTTGGTATAATTTGCCTACAATAATGGGTATCAAGCATAATTGAAAATGAGCCCATTTGAAGCACTTTATGGAAGAAAGTGCAATACTCCAGTAAGCTAGGATAATTCAGCTGACAGGGCAGTAATTGGGCCAGAGTTTCTCAAGGAAATGGAAGAACAAATGCTAAAAATTAAGCAGAATTCAAAGGCTGCCCAAGATAGGCAGAAACGTTATGTCGATAAGAACATAATCCATACAGGGTTTAAAGTGGGTGACCATGTTTTCCTGAAAGTAAAATCCAATAGAAGCTCCCTGAAGCTGGGAAACTGTTCCAAGTTGGCAGCCAGATTTTGTGGGCCATTTGAAATCCTAGAAAGGATTGGGTCAGTTGCATATATGCTTGCATTACTTGCATCCATGACTGTACATAATGTGTTTCATATTTCATTGCTTAAGAAATATATACCTGATGCTAATCATGTAATCGTTTGGAATGTGATTCAGGTGGAGCAAGAATGTGTCCTGCAAGTGCATCATGTGTGCATATTGGACCGAAAAAGAAAACAACTCTGGAATTGAGCAATAGGGCTTGTAAAGGTCCAATGGATCTGGTACGGTCCCAAGGATGTGACATGGGAGCATGAGGATGCTATGCGGGCATAATACCCGCATCTTTTTGAAGATTTTGAAAATTTTGCTGATGTTGTGTAAAGAGTTGCACCGAGGACAATGCGAAAATAAGGGGATGGGATTCTAATATCCCCTGGTAGTGCCTCAGTTATATTATGAATTGTAATCATGTTTATGAATTGTAATGATGTTTTGTAGGTTGGTGAGATGAGTATTGATAAGCCGGAAGGCTTATGTGTTTATTAGACCGGAGAGCCTAAGTGTTAAAGGCCAGGAGCATGTTTTTGTATATGTAATATGCAAAACATTAATAAATATTAAACATTGCTATGTGCAGACCAACCATGAAGAAAGAGTGATGGGGGACTAAGCTTCCACAAGGTGGGTAAGAGAAAAGGGGCTGAAAGGTTGGAAATAGGGGCTAAGCTTAGGGGGCTTAAGTCCTTGAGAATAATATTTTATTATTATTCTAAAGCTAGGTGACAAAACATTTTTTTATCCTAAGTATTGGGAGAGGCAAACATGCAGCTCCAACGTGTGCAAAAGGGAACACATGCAGCTCCAGGAAGACAAGTGTCAACCTGGGCGCATGCGGTTAAAAGCTGAAGCGTCAACTGAGTTCGGGGTTCATCCTCCATTCTGTCATCGACTGCCTGAAACAATGAATTTCGTCTGATATCTGTATGCCTCACGCATCTTTGAAACCCGAGGCATGTGATGTTTTCTTGAGAGGCCGATACACCCTCTGTCTAAACTGTTGAGTTTGTGTTCGACCTCTGCATGGATTCCTTGTCACGCACCCTGAAAACTAGTGGCAAACCCGTGAATTGAGACGTATCACATGTGTGTCCTATAAGCCTAGCCTATCCGCTATTGCAAAGTCAAGTCTGTACCTAAAATGTCTTTGGGTTGCTTTCTTCTGTGTTTCCTGAGTGGAATTGACCAGTTGTTGTCGCTGTTATCCTCACTTTGTGGGAATTGGGTTGAAGCTGGTTGAAGAACCGGGTTGTCAGGACCATGGTAGAAGAGGAAAGTTCTTAGGCCTGTGAGCAACTCTCTCCAGGTGAGAGAGTCTGCTGGGAAGTGGTTTTCTCCCAGAGAGAGTCCATCACCAGCTACAGAGCTCTAAGAATTCCTGATCTGGCCTGTTTCTGAGACCCACAGCGGGAGGTGAAGCACCAATGGACTGTGCTTGTGAAGGTTTATACTCCCAGGTGGAATAGGCATGTGGGGAATGAGAGTCCGTGAGTAGTGGGCACAAGAAGGATCCTAGAGAAAATCCTTCTAATTGCTCTGTGCAGTTTTCCTGTAACCTCAGCCTAGTCTAGGATTCCCTTGCCTTGGGTGGAACTTAGTCCCAGCTCGTGGGTGGCCCACTATTGAGCGTGATGAGCAGCGAGGTCTAAGGCTGGGAGGTTCATGGAAGGTCTGCACGTAGTTGGTGGAGTTACAATAGTTTCAAATATAAGTATATGCATGTGTTTAATTTCAATTAAAATGCATGTCTATGATGCTTGCAATATTATCATGTATTCCGTTGCAATGATATTTACTGTTAATTCCATTAATTCTGTATGTTAACAATAATTATATGTTTACTCTGTTAAGTCATTTAACTTCATTTAAATGCATACTATATAAGTGTTATTCCGCGTAGTAGCGTTGACCGACAGTGGGGTTGATAGCCGGGGTCATTACTGTTGGACACACCTACCACACTTAGAGGGGGGGTGAATCAGTATGGGGATCTTTTTCCCAAAACTTCCCTCTTACACAAAACTCATTAGTTAGCATTCAACATTTTACTCATTACTCATTTCTTTCATTTATAACCAGTTAGATGTGAACACATATCAACAACATATATCAACAATATATCATCAACAAGTCATCACCACAAGGAACACAAAGAACACAATATGTATGTACAATTTTATTTTTATTACGAA